>JASANN010000195.1:133-12939 GCA_031762395.1 Calameuta pygmaea | reverse complement strand
CCCCCCCCCCCCCCCCCCCCACACTACGCCTGCTTGTGATTGGTTCCTGTTGGGAACAAGCGCAATGATATAAAAGTGCAACGTACTCTATCGTTTCTTTATATGCACAAGGAGAACCAATCATAATAAGGCACAGGTCAGCCTGAATTTGATTGGTCATGCAGTGAACTCTCCACCCCCCCCCCCCCCCCATATCAATTTATGCTACTTCCTTATATCTCTACATATATCTGTGCTTGATCGTTTTACCTATCCTTTTTGTCATCAAATCGCGTTTAAGCGCCAGGCACGTAATCAGGGGGACTAATCTCCCTGGGCATACATGCGCGCACAGATGACCCCAGATTTTACCAACAGCAAAACCACCACTATCAAATCCTCTCAATTTTAATAGTTCTCAAATGGTCAATGCGAGACGCGTCAGTGATCAAAGTTCCCTCTGGTTTATAAAGTTTGAAAAGCCTAACATTATCACAATTTATTATCTTGCATAGTAAACGAAAAACTAAAAATTCTAGGAGTAGTTGTACCCCTAGAATATGATTACCAGCAATTAATTTTTTTGCATGTTATTTGCTATTATAGTTACTGTTTGAAATCTCGAGAATATTATTTTCTAATCCTTACCTTATCACACTTGTCACACTGATATTTCTTGTTCCCATGAAGGAGCATGTGAATATCTAAGGCTTTTTTACTTTTCAATTTCTTCCCGCAAATATTGCACGGAATTTGCGCACTTTGATGTATAGTTTTATGTTCTTTTAATACTCCTACACGATGAAAGCGTCTGTGACATATATCACATTCAAACATTCTTTCTCCTGAAATGCAAAATATTATCCATACAATAGTCAAGTAATTTTTAGGCACGACTGTGTGGAACGTGCATGAACACGTCATTCCTAACACTTTTTTTAAACGTATTCTTACCATGAGAACGTAAATGCTGTTTTAAACTGTAAGGATTTTTAAAAACATCCCCGCACTTTTCACAAATTACTGGTTTATCTGGCTGCTTCTTTCTGATTCGTTTCGTGACTGGTTTTGGATCATTATGAAGCTTCACGTGGCGATTTAAATGTGCTCTGTGCACGAAACGTTTTCCACACTGCAGACATACATGTTTTGGTGCCAAGCATTTATGTTCTTGTAATTCCGATTGTGAAGTAAACGCATGATGACACCATCTACAATTATTCCATTCTAAAAAAAAAAAGACGACCCAACTATTAGAGGGCTACATAAGCAATAGTGTAAAAAATGTCATAATCCAACTTTGATACCTGTGTGTTTTACCATATGTCTCTTTAAATACTTTTTTAACATAAATGGTTTTTGGCAATATGGGCACTCATAATGGTAGTCCAATTTTTTTGAAAAACATGTATGTGAGAGCAGATTTTCTTTTCGAGCGAAAACCTAAAAGAAAAATTGTTAATGACTATAACGAAGGATATAATTAAAACTATATTTATATTTCTTTTAAAAAAAAATACTTACAGCCAAACAGGAAGGACAAATAAATTCGCCGGTATGTTTTCTTAAATGACGATAGAGGTAATCCACTTTTTCAAACTTTTTGTCACAAATGTCACATTCCAAATTATCTATCCTTTTATTAATATTGTCAACATCTGGAACAATATCCAATAGCTCCGATGCTAATTCCTCAACATTAAATTTAACAGAATCAACAGCAGATATATTTTCTGATAACATTGAATCTGCAATACTATTTAATCCGAGATTCATATTAAGACACTGATTTTCTAAAATTGATTTTAGAGAAGAATTTTCAATGAGAGATCCATTATTTTGCAATAAATCATTAACAATTATAGAATTCGTATCCAAAAGTGGAAGATCAGCATGATGCTCTTTATCATTTGGCAATGAAGACAAAAGCAGACTATTTTCCGTTATAGCCTTTCCAGCTTTAAATTTTTCTAAAATGTCTCTCATGGCATCTGATGTTTGACCGTCGGAATCATTCATATTAAGAAATATTGTCTGTAAATATATTACGATATTGTGATATCAATAAGCAAATAATCCCGGAGTTTATCAAAATTTTAATCAGGACCATGTACCTGTGCATTTTGTTGTTGTTGACTTTCAGAAGTTGGAATACCGATAACTCCTTCGTTGGATGTTTCCTCTGGGTGTTTCACGTTTTTATGCCGCTCTAAAGCCTGACAACCGCAATATCAGTTTAATTTATTAACAAGATTAATTAATCAAATAATTAAATTGAAAAAACTTGGATACTTATACCGTTCAATTAACTTACTGAAACATTGTTAAATTTCTTATTGCACATATTACAATAAACTCCAAGTAATGGTTTATAATGTTCCATTAAATGTTTGGCATATAAAACAACTGAACAAATAACGGTTGAACATATTCTACAGTTCCATGTTGCTTTATCATCTCGAGCACCCAGATGTTGAGCTGGCAGTTTCTCTGCTAATTCTTGCGCAACATCTTTATCTAGAAAAAACAAAAAGAAATTATATCTTCCGGGTTTCCACAATGATTGTGCAATATTAAATTTTACTTAATAATCCTATTTGGTCTCCATCAGATTTAGCTTTCACGATTTGCTGGATATCTGAATCTGGGAGAGTAGCACTGATGTTTGCAAAATCCATATTGTATAATGGCATTTTCATTTTCAATGCATAATATGGTGCATACCAAACCCGCAATTCTTCACCATTCGGAATCATACACATTGCGGTATAAAATATATCTTGCTTCACCTGAAAATATTATTATTATCATATATCAATTGTACATCTTTTGAAATACGAAACTAGAGTATCTAGCCTAATATGATCCAGAAGAAAATGAATCAAAAAAATATTTTTATCTGCGTACCTGATAGCAAATAAGATTTTGTTCCTTTGCATTAGATGCAGGAACAATAAAACGCATCCAATTGGAATTGTTTTCATTTGAGCAATCCAAATGATACGTTTCGGCAGCTACATTCCCAAATACTCTGATTGGAAAATTGGTTAATGGATTCATTGTCCAGTTTCTTTTAGCACACAGGGGACCGAAGGTTGTGCCTCTTGGGAGATCAACATTTGTGATTACTGTGGTTGAACCATCTGCCATTCGAGTAATTTCCAAATCTTTTGGAAGAGTTTGCCTTGCACGGGACAGTACTGGCATATCCGTAACCTATGGAATATAATATTTTATAACATGCAAATTTTGTCATGTAGAAAGTAAAATTTATTACCACTTACATAATTTAAATCAAGTAAAAACGGGCAGTCATGTGTATCATGACTTTGGCCACAAATATTACAAGCTGAAAATTGATTATATCGTTTAATTAATTAACGTAATATAACCTCGCATTGATTGACATATTTATATATACAGTACACTATTTGAAGAAAGATACTCTTTTCACACAATTCTGGTGGAAGTGTCATTCTTTTAATGGCACAAACAATATAACTGAATTTGTCATTCCCCATACAATTAGATGAAAAATGCATTAAATTAACTATCAAAGAATACAAAAGAAATTTAATTACAGACACTGAGTATATGGTGGAATCATTTAACCCAAAATGTAATACCCAAATCTAATACCCAATACAGATCTAAATTCATTGTTATATTCTCAATCGCACACTAAGTGGTATTATAACTGCAAACGAACCTACAAGCATATCAAAGTTATACTTTGGAAATTATAACATAGCCATCGTTATATCTAATAAATCCTGACAGTCGAACATCACGTGTCGTAAGTATATTGTATAACGTGATACATCGTTTAACCATTCTACAAAAATTCTATTTGCATTGGAATTTATCATTATTGCGACGTAGAGCAACTTGCTGCTAAATATTTCATGTCTGAAGAAATTATATGAAGTATCATAGAACGGAATTTCTTTCGTCCAACGAAAAAAGCTGGATGACAGTCTAACCTGACAAGTAAAGTTCGAGCCCGCTATTTTTCGGTTCAACGGTGAGCAAATCTGCGTCCGACATTGTCGGTCGTCGTTCAGCGACAGCCCATTTCTGATCCACAGAAAATGTTGACAATTTTCGTTTGCTCTCGGAAAAAACGTACAGATCTCAGAAATTCAAGATGGCGAAGTCAGTGACGTGGATAAACGAGGGTGGCAGCACGCCAGAGCCCTTCAAAACCTTCGCGTAACACTGGATCAGGAACTATTATTATACTGTACCATTATATTTTAAACTATCATAGACTACAGACATACGTTCATCGCACCAAACATAAAGAAATATTCCACCCTCGATAATTTTACAAATTTGTCACGTGATGTTTTTAGGCAACTCATGTTATCTTATGTAATGGACACAAGTGCGTAAAGCGGTAATCATTAAAATTCCTGTAATGATCATACCGTCGAAATAAGCCACATTTATGGTGTTCTTTGTTTTTAGACATGACCACATAAACCATGTGAGGGGAGGCAGTTATGCATTCCTCATTTTAAAAAAAAAATGGAGGATGTTTGGCTGCGTTTGCACGCCAAATTTTGTGAGCAAAATTTCAAACAAAACGGGGAAACGAATTATGCTAAAATTTATAAGGATTATTAAGCTCCGGATGTAAATGAAAGAGCAACGTTTGTAGATGTCTAGTACTTCAAAGTGTTTTCCATCTGAATTAGCACAATAGTTGAACTGTTTTTAGAAGCTATGACTTAAGTTTACACGGTGGTCTTAAGACGGTTTAGTCAATGCTGATCTAAAAGAATTAACCAATCCCAAATGTTCCTTACAATTAGAAATGTTTTTGATTTGTCTATTCCTTTAGATCGGTATTGACTAAACCAGTCATAGGCCTGTTTCCCGTCAACGCGGCTTAAAGCATAATCTCCGTTTATCTTCGAAATACAAGTGCCTGATTGGCTAATAGCTCAGTTAAACCGAATTTATGCATTGAATCACGTCGAAGAAAATGGGCGTTAGACCATATACTACTGGACCGCGCATTCCCTATCTTTCCCGTGTTGCTGACTTATGGAAAAGGACAGACAGTGCTTTGCAATGTGCACAACGAGGAAATGCATAGATATAGAAATATAGGGATGAAGCATAAATTGGTATTTTGGACAAGGGTGTGAAGGCAAAATGAGGGGAGGGAGTTCGCTGCATAACTAATCAAATTTACGCTGGACCCTGCCTTACTATAATTGGTTCTTCTTGTGCGTATAAAAGAACGACAGCTACGTATGTACACTTTTAACATCACTGCGCTTGCTCACAATAGTAACCAATCACAAGCAGGCATAGTCTATCTCGGCACTCCCTCCGCATCCCTCTAAACGGTTTCCCCACGAAAAGTTATGCTACATCCCAGTAGTATCAAGAGACTCGGTCGAGTCTCGCGCCAAGTACAGGTGAAGTACAGGCAACCTGCCGTACGAGGCACGGCCCGCCGAGACTCTTTACTCGAAGCATCTTCGAGTACTGCTTGGCGGGTCCGTGCATTTCTTGATATAAATTTGATACAAGACCAGTGTCAACTTTCTATATAAAGCATATTAACAATAACTCGTAAAAATAATCACGGTAAAAGCTCAATAACAAACATATGGTCGTAGAATACTGTTAGTACGTTCAAAGTAGGTACTTTGGAATTTCTGGTACGGACCCGCCAAGTAGTACTCGATAAGGAATCACCTAAAGTTTTATTAATTATTAAATGACCATTAAATCATAATTAAATACGAGGAGCAGCAGTAATGTAACAGAGTAGCGAAAACGTTATAGGAAATTTTGAAAATACAATTAAAATGATGGGCCAGTGTTGCATCATATAATAGAAAAACATGTAGTGACTTATGTACTTGGCCTCAATAATATGATGTCAATACTTTTTGTTAGAGGAACTCACAGCACTCCTGTACTTGGCGTAGTTTTTTACACGTAAGTGTTTTTTGGGGGATATCATTGAGTGAGACACAGTCGCTCGCTGTAACGTCAGTGAACCTCGGAAAGTACCTTTCATTCCTTATAATGTCTATTCCCTTAGTCTGACAAGACATTTGACCAATGTATTACATTTTGAGTGGTCCTGAAAAAGACCGATTTTGATATAAGCATGACCGAGCTTGGACCTTGACATGCTAATCTGCAACAATTCCATATATTTTCTATGATAATAATGATTCTGAAACAGTAAATATTGTGGAATACGTACGCTCTTGAAGAGATGCTGATGAATGTTCAAGCTGACTTACTTAAACGTGCAGCTGCATGTCTAACTGTGAATGGGGGCTATTTTGAACACCTGTTATAATTTATTCAAAGATCGTATATGTATTCCACAACATTTACTGTTCCAGAATAATCATTATCATAAAAAATATATGGAATTGTTGCAGATTAGCATGTCAAGATCCAAGCTCGGTCATGCTTATATCAAAATCGGTGCTTTTCAGGACCACTCAAAATGCGCTAAGTATTTTATATAAATGCACTCGAATTTAAGATTGTAAAGAAAAATATTTACCTATTGTCTGATGAGTGGCCTCGTTCTACGGGTTGCTCTGGGAATCAGGGTCAAGTAGCGGAGAACCTCTGTCTGCCAACCTACACATTCATGATTACGTTCAGCTCGGCTACGACGGGATATGCATTATTGACGGAGGTGATGATCACAAAATCCTACTCCCGGACTCACCGCTATGATTTAGCGCCATGCTTTTGGTATCGCCTAAAATCATAGCATTGCGCATCTCCCTATTCATCTCTGCACAATATAGGGTAAACGGATCAGTTATTGACCCTGGCCCAGATTGTGGCCCCAACGGCATAATTTTGACTGCCATAAATACAATTTTTGTCGAATAATAATTCAATTACCGGCTAATTAAAAAGCGTTTTTCACTTTCAATTATTGGTGAAACACACTTTTTTAAATAAAATATTTTAATATAGAAATTGATCAGCGACTAGTGTGACACGGGTCTCAGTGGCTTCTCAGCGGCAGTGCTACACGGTGGCAGCAGTTGCGTCAACTACGTCATTGTGAATTTTGTTCGTCATATAAGTATAAAGCGACATAAAAATGATGTTAACATCTTCAGCAGGAACCAGGCTATCGATGAGACAAGAAGTTGAACTTTTGGTTAGATGTTTGTTCAAATTCGCGGGGTCAATAAGTGCGCCACATAATTGTAGTTATGTTGCTGTTGTTGACCCTCGGTTTGTCACCTGTTGCGTCGAAGAATTTGCTTTATTTGTTTATTCTAATTTGTTTGTACCTAGTGTATGTCCATAAAATTACATAAATTGCAATTTAACCCATTTGTATGGGGATATTCGGAAATGTGAGAAAGTGAATACGTGCAGGGGATCGATTGTATAATTCAAATGTAGTGAATATGCTATAAATGAATAGCTATTAGCCAATCGCCTGTTAGAATCAAAAAAAGACAAGCACAATGATTTTCATGAAACGCTGGAACATCTCCTCATTGGAGGAGTCAGCCATAAGGATAGGAAAGAAGGAAGGGCATGAATTGGGTACACGCAGGGTCAGAAACCACAACATGGATGTTTCTCGAGTCTCAGAAACCCTGGCACCAGAGAAGCACTATTAAAATAATGATTTTATTAATAAACTTTAATTGTTTCACTTGTATAATAGGTGAATATCATTCGGAGGGCTTTAGCGCACGTGTTGAAACCTTGAGTTTACAATTTGGCTATGTCACGCGTGAATAAATAGCAAAGATCCGACACAGCCGCTCTTAAAGTGTCATTAACTGGGCCGTTTACCTTACCTGTCTTTAGCAAGGAACGATTTCTATACAAGTATTGTTATTTTCAGCCATAAAATGTATGATTGCATTACGGTTGAATGAAAATTCTTCAAATACTTTTTAAAATACAGAATCGAATATATTAAATTCACTATACGCATAGTAAAATTAATGGTTCATTACAATTTGACAAAACAATGTACCTATATTAATACTTATTTACGTTACCTATATCATAGATATTGTATAAACCCATGTAGTAAATTTCATCTTTTGTGTTGTAAATTTATTAACTTTTTTAACAGTGTAAGTACACAATCGACCCGAGACCACTATAAGTGTGTTCGAAAATGAGCCGAGAACGTAGAGTGCATCATTGCTTCTCTGTTTATTGCACGCATTTGATCGAGACATCACATGCTCTCAGCGCTTTCGGGTCATTTTCGAACATACCTACAGTGCTCCGGAGCACGTAAAATCGCTTGCACGAACGGACGTAATAGAGCAGTGTCTCATTACCTAACTTTCTGCACTTTTCAAAAAGTGCATATTCTCATTGGTTACTAAAAAATATCATCCAATAAGAATTTCCACTTTTTGGAAAGTCAGGTAATGAGATAGACCTGGAAATAAAAGAAGAAGACTCCTGTACCAATAACAGTACAACACGTTTTGAACTGAAGTTCCTTTAAAAATGGCTGCGAAACGGTTTAGTGGTCACTTTTTCCAAGTATATTTTATGGTTTTCATCCTATTATTGTCACACACAAAGTTCACAAATGGTAAAGTAGAGATTTAGAGATTTAGTTTAATTAAATTAATGTATAATTATTAGAAAATTAGTTCCTATGAGAGAATTAATCATAGAAAATGTACGTTTACCAATTTTTTGAAACAACCACGCTTAAAAAAACAATATCGCTTCATAATTTCCAAATAATTAAAGAATTATATATCCCTTTGTCAATTCAGTCACGTATAATATCCTCGTATGTAATACTTTAACCTGTAGAAGACAGAAAGCAGAATTGTTGGCTTTATATTAGTCTTATTTTTTTCTATACTGTATGGGAAAGTCTCATATTTTCCCATAGAGTATATATTACAGTATTCCCATATACTTTGGCATATATATATATATATATATTAAAGCTCCAAGTCAAAAACAATAAAAGTTGAGAAAAATCTGCTTGTTTTCTAAAGGTTAAAGAAGCTAGTTTTATCTTACTTTTAACTAAGATTTTAACATATATATTTTTGAATAACTTTTAATTAGTGTAGTTTGTAATATATTTTTTTTCATATTTATAGCTAAAGGAACCAAATATGTGACCTGTGGTTCAGTTGTCAAGTTAATGAATGTTGATCATAATGTGCGACTGCATTCACATGATATAAAATATGGAGGAGGTAGTGGACAGCAATCTGTGACAGGCATGGAAGTTAAAGATGATGGAAATTCTTATTGGCTAGTTAAGGCTGAAACCGGAAATCACTGTATACGAGGGTAAATTAGAATAAGAAAGTGATAATTGTTAGCATAAATATAATAAATATATATCAATAAATATGTTATATTTATAGGAAGCCGTTGAAATGTGGAGATATAATTCGGTTAGAACATGTTTCAACTAAAAAAAATTTGCATTCGCATCATGTAAGATCTCCACTAAGCGGAAAACAGGAAGTTTCTGCATATGGAAATAAAGGAGAAGGTGATAGTGGTGATCACTGGCTTGTAGTTTGCGAAAGTGAGTTCTGGGAAAGAAATGAGCCTGTTATGTTAAAACACATTGACACTGATGCGTAAGTATCTTTCATTAAGTGGTGTTCAACTAATTCTAAGCGATAGCGGTATGGCTCATGTATATACACAGAGGTCAATGCGGTTGGAAGGTGCAACTCATAATGCTGTTAATCACCTCCAATTTTTATTATAATATCAAGACATTGGTACTTTCACATCTTGTATTTGATACAAAATGTTACAGAAGGAAAAAAAAATCTTTCTTATGTTTGCTATCAGGCAGGCAGATAGTCGGGAGTTAAAAAGGGGTGGGAATATGTTGAACTTGATTGTGGATCAGCGAATGTCCGTAAAAACATCAAATAAAAAAGTGTAATTTTGTAACTTGAATTGTAACGGACGCTGCTCTTATGTCTGGTTCATTTCCGCACATTATTGTTTAAGTCAATATTTCTAACATCAGAGTTCTCACGGCTTAGATGGATTAGTGTATGAGGGCATGTTAAGCGGGTGCACCCAACTTTTTTTTTATGAGTTGAGATTCAAGAGTACCAATATTTTGGAAAAGAAAAACTGGAGAATAACTGTATACCTGTAAGATATTCTTGACTCTAACGTTATCATGTTGCGTATCTATAGCATGTTTCTATTTATAAGAACTCACTAAACAATAATCTTAAGAGAATTAAAAATATTAAAGTATACTAATAATTATCTTAGCTTTATTTTCATTTTTCAGGTATTTGGCTGTAAGCGGTAGAACTTATAGCACTCCAATCAGTGGTCAAATTGAAGTTGTAGCAGATTATTCCGTATCAGGTAGTCATGTGCAATGGCAAGCAGTTGAAGGTCTCTTCATTCACCCCAGTGACTTCAAAAGTCAACATCATGAACACACAGAATTGTAAGATCAAGTATTTTTTTTGCCGCAAAGTAACTAGGGTTTAAAAATGCTGTATACCTAAAAGACCAAATTACGTTTTATGATTTACATATGTTCTAATTAAGTTATGCAAAATGTACAATATGATTAGTAATCTGAGCATATTCTTTATTCATCTAGAATGCTCTTATAAAAATGTTGTTGTCGAACATATTAACAAATTCGTCTTATTTATTCATCCAAATGACTTGTAATTGTGAGTCGTGTTAAAATTTCCATTTACAAACTTTCTAAAATAGAAATCTTCAAACAGCTTGCACTTTCAGCCAATGAAGCTGCAGTAAGTTAATAGATCGCGTTTTATTTGATTTTTGACCATACAAAAATGAGGCTTTTTCTCGAGGATAATGTTTCAGTATTATAAAAGTTATAACGTAATAATTTAATACTATTCTCCTCAATAAATTACTTTAGGCTGCTGACCAGTTTCTTGTAATATATATAAATATCACACGTATCCAGTAAAACCCCGATTACCCGAAGTGATCGAGACCGAAGGACCCAATTTAATGCACACAAACAACTTTTACATAATGACTAAGTTTACAAGGCGGTCTTATGGTGATTTAGTTAATATCGATTTATGAAATTGATCAATCGCAAATATTCCTTATAAGCAGAAATGTCTGTGATTTGTCCGTTCCTTTAGATCATTATTAACTAAACTGAAATAAAACTACCATACAAACGTACTCAATGATTATTATATACTAGTTAGTACCATCGACATAGAGAATGGTCTGCACATAGAAGCCAGAACCATATCCGCTAGATAGAAGAAGATGGATAACAATTATGACATACTGATGTCCTTCTCTATGATAGCATAAATGAAGATTTCTCAGGGCCCCGCACTTCCAAAATTTCGAGACAAAAAATTTTACGAATGAAAAACACATTTTTTAACTTTAAATCTTTATTGTGGAAAACGTAAAAAGTTATAAAATAAAATGGATCAATAAGAAATCATTGATTTTTAATCAAAATGGTCTGTCTTTTTTTATGTAACTCTTTCATCCTTAGGAAATTGTACAAATGCTACGTGTTTCAAGCGGATATCAAAGAATTTATTAACACGTTGAATGCCACCTCAATCATCGGTGACTGACACTCAACTTTTCGTTCAGGCCGCGACAGTCACCGGTGACTGACAGTTTAAAATATGATATAAAACGGGTTGAATGAATGTCCATAAGCATTTCGTTCTAAAAGTAAATATCTTTTACTACGATAAGAAACAATAGCCCTAATATGTTTACACACCTGTATCGAGTAAGTTTCAATTTGTTAGTAGTGAGCTTCGCATTGGTATACGACAATACCAGCGCACTTCTAAGCAGCGTGTGTGACCTGACGGAAATTTCCTTATAAATTCGCGTGGAATTCAACGTGCTAAGCACTTTTTTATTAAATGAGGTTGATGTTGGCAGTTTTCATTATTTTGAAGAAGCATATGGTGATGTTCCCTCATTGTATCCTTGATCAAGATGCTTTTAACGTTACAAAATCAAGAGACCCGGTCGAGTCTCGCGCCAAGTACAGGCAACCCGCCGTACGGGGCACGGCCCGCCGAGTCTCTTTACTTAAAGCATCTCTTGTACCTGTGTTTGGCCTCAAATATCTCATGAGCGGCTATGCGTGAGAAAAAGTTATTGATACATTCACTATAGGAATCAAGGGTTCTGAATCGATTGCCACCAAGATTAATACGATTAGTGTACGAGATCAGGGCGTATCAATATGGCGAGCGAGATGATTTTATTTCAGGTCCGTCGTCGTCGTCGTCTTCGCATGTCCATCGCATTTTTTACACAACAGATGGCGCTGACTGCTTTGCCTTCTTTACCCATTTGTACTCAGGATGGTGTTGGAAATTTACAATACACAACACAATCAAATACACTTTGCACGTGAAGCTACCGTTCACACCGAATTTCCAGTTAGTATAAGGCTGTTTTCACAAAAGTATACAATTATTAAGTATTTAATAGCATTCACGTGAAGCGCGTGTGTGCGAGTGTACGTATATCTATGCTTCACATAGTTCCTCGTATTTTAGGTGACAGTTTTTACAGATATAGGATGTCCAAGTGTTCCTCTCCGTAGTTTCTTGTATCTAGGTGTTAGATGTGGAAGTTCAGGGTGTCCAGGTGTTCCGCTTCGTAGTTTCCTGTATCTAGGTGTTAGATGTGGAAGTTCAGGGTGTCCAGGTGTTCCGCTCCATAGTGTCTTGTATCTAAGTGTTAGATGTGGAATTCCAGGGTGTCCAGGTGTTCCGCTTCGTAGTTTCCTGTATCTAGGTGTTAGATGTGGAAGTTCAGGGTGTCCAGGTGTT
>JASANN010000194.1:0-10520 GCA_031762395.1 Calameuta pygmaea | reverse complement strand
CGAGAGCATAGTTTCTGACCAGAGTGGCGACCCGAAGGGAGCCGGAAACGAGAACGTTATCTTTATCGGTAGCCGGAATCGCCTCGTGACCGTGATTCGAAAAATTACGTCACAATATTTACCAATGTTTACTAACCTGAAATGGCTTTTAAACTCATGGTCCGAATAACGACTAATAACATCAATGTAATTATCAATACGTGGATGACGGTTTCGTTTTGCTCTTTCTTGCAGGGCTTTTTCCCATTCCTCATCAGAGCTCGATGAGCTTGTATCGGAGACGTTATTTCTACGACGCATAACCAACATTCCAACCACAGCCTTAATACTCATTTTGAGAAGAGAGCAATACAACTCTTTCACTGAAATAAATAAAATTATATGCAATATCAGTTTTAAAGCATACTAATCACTGTTTAAAACTACATTTTAATTAAAAACTATAGATATTTATCACTTTTACCTTTATAACCTTTTCAACTCGCAATTTGTTTGTCCGTTAGCCGTTAGTATCATCAAAAATGTATCATTGTTATTTAAAAAGAAAATAAATGAGCGCTCGCCTCGCCCGCAACCTGTTCCACTTGAATTATCGACGCTCACGAGCTAAGGGAATAGGAATCGATCGTCTAGTGGAACGCACCCGTTGTGACGAAAGAGGACACTTGTCACGCGACTGCCCAACTAGAGTGCGCTGTGTGTATTATCGTTGCAGGGAACCAGGGCATTATGCAGATAGATGTCCAGGGCGCGAGGACCACCCACCGACAAGGGGTAACACGGAAGAACAGGAGACGGCGGTCCGGATCATGGTAGCACATCCAGGAATGCGAAGAGCAAAAAGAGTATTGACGAAAATAGTAACAGTGAACTGTCGTACAAACGTTATAGGGCTGATTGATTCAGGCAGCTCCGACTGTTTAGCACAAGAGTCCCTGGACAAGGAGGCTGGATGGAAAATAGAGCCACACCCTCCGTTAGAAACGACATCAATTAATGGAATCGGTGGTGCAGTACAACCTAAAGGCTGGTTCAAGGCGATATTGGAAGTAGATAGAGTACAAGGTGAGTCTGTAATAGTTTTAATAGTACCAGAACGGATAATACCATACCCGGTAGACGATACCGGTAGACGATACCGGAGAGTTCGAAGGAATGATCTTTGGGCTGACAAACGCCCCAATGGAGTTCTGCAGAGTTATGAGTCTTGCTCTTGGTGGTCTAAAGGGGAAGGTTGCGTTTTGTTATTTAGATGACGTGTTAATACCTACAAGGAATTGGTCAGAGATGCTACAGAGACTGGAAGTAGTATTGGGAGCGCTGAGAAGGGCCCACCTGACGCTGAACCCCCGAAAATGTATATTCGGAGCATCAAAGGTCGAGTACTTGGGACACACTCTCTCCGAGGACGGATTACGCCCGGATCCAGGAAAAACCGAAGCAATTGCGGAATTTCCACCACCGAAGAATATTCACGAGGTACGTCGATTTTTGGATCTGACCAATTTCTTTCGAAAATTTGTACCACAGTTCGCAGCGTTGGCGGAGGCCCTAGCCCGAATGCTGAGAAAGGAGATTGCATTCACCTGGCGGACAGAACAGGCACAAGCGTTCGAGAAACTAAAACGGGCTCTGACCACGCAGCCAACATTAGCCTTGTATAACCCTTCAGCGCCTACGGAATTTCACACGGACGCCAGTGCGATAGGGCTAGGCGGGATGCTCCTCCAAACTGGACAAGATAATGAGCTGCATTTAGTGAGTTGCGTCTCGAAGAAAACGACAGCAGCAGAACGCATGTACCACTCGAGCAAGCTGGAATTCTTGGCGATAGTCTGGAGTGTGGACAGGTCCCGAAATTACCTATTAGGACGAGAATTCACAATCATTACGGATTGCCAAGCGCTCATTTATCTGAATGCCCATAGGACACGACAACCCATGATAGCACGATGGTATGACCTGTTACAAGAGTACACATTTGACGTCCGACATCGTCAGGGTACCAAGATGGCACATGTGGACGCGTTCAGCCGAGCCCCGGTCGAAGTGGCCACGGATACCATGGAAGAGATTGTGAACAACCGATGGGTGTACGTGGCCCTGAGCGACG
Organism: Calameuta pygmaea; assembly: GCA_031762395.1. NCBI lineage: Eukaryota > Metazoa > Arthropoda > Insecta > Hymenoptera > Cephidae > Calameuta > Calameuta pygmaea. The sequence continues at coordinate 8,407 of JASANN010000194.1, read as the reverse complement.
AGGAATACGGAACTGTGATACAGCATGCCGACCCCGAAATTCGGGAAATTATATGATTATGTAACCTGCCCGACAATGAGAAGAATACCGAGGAACGGAATCGAACGCAGCACTATAAGGTGCAGAATGACCTCCTCTATCGGTTGACATGGAAGAACGAGAGAGAGAAATTACTGATTGTGGTCCCAAGGTCAATGCGGAAGAGCATAGTTGTACGCTTTCATGACCTGTTTGGGAACTTTGCGGTTAATAAAACCATAACACGTATTCGCACCGCCTTTTGGTTCGCCAACATGAAAAGATACGTATGTACCCACATACGACTATGTCCTGAGTGTGTTTTGACGAAGGGTGGACGAGGAAGGTAGCCTGGATTCCTACACCCTATTCCACCAGGAACACGTCCTTTCGAGACAATGCACATCACGTCGGGCCGTTCGTTCAATCACGACAGCGGAAAAGTGATAATCTGACCCGATTTGTACAGCTGTACCCAGGCGGTGGACCAACGACACAAGAACTACTAGTTGCACTGCACGATTTTATTCTCTAAAGAGGACTCCCGAAACGAATTATCACGGATCGAGGAACTTGCTTTACGGCTCATGAATTCGAGAAATTCTGTGACCAAAATGGGATAACACATATTTTGAACTGCCCGCGGCACCCGCAGGGAAATTGGCTTTTTAAACGAGCAAATCAGACCTTACTTCCGATCATTTCAGCGAAGACACCTCGTGATCGCCCGGAAGAGTGGGACGAGCGCCTGTCTGAGGTCCAGCGAGACCTGAACACCGCGGTGAACAAGACCGCGGGCAAGAGCCCGTTTGAGGTTTTACATGGATATCGGCCAAGGTTCACTGACGGAGTATTCCAGGATTTGACACCCCTTTCTGAGGAGCCGCCGCACCAGGACTCTGCGAAGGTGCAGCAGGAGACTCGAGATCGAAGCATCCTAGAACAACGACGAATGAAGGAACGTGAAGATCGGTGACGCTGGACGGGTACACGCTATGAGATCGAAGAAGTTGTTTTTATGAAACGAGGAAAGAAACAGACTGGACAGCCCACTAAGGGACAACCCAAATACAGGGGGCCCTTGACGATTACGGAGGTCTTACCCGGAGATGCGTACAGAGTTCTGCAACTGGGAGCAGAAGAGTCGAGAGGACGCGACATCCCAACAGCTCATGTGTCGCAATTAAAGCCCTGGCGTCTTCCTCTCGAACCAGCCGACGACGATGATGATTCTTCTGATACCGAGAGCTTAAACGAAGATACCGAGCCGGAAGTACCCGATGGCGAGGATACAGACTCGCCAAGCGACGATCTAGACATCCCGGAGACCGCAGCGAACGCAGCGGAGGAGCAAGAGCGCGTGCGGGCACCTTTGCTTTTTGTTCCAGATCTGCCTGCGCGTGAAGGAGAACTCGCGACCGAGCCAGCGGAGGACAATGGTGGGCATGAGGATCTTTGCGACACCATAGATACACAACCGTCAAGGAGAGAAGGGTCTGACCAGGATGCTCTGCGAGACGGGGTTGCCCTACGGAGAAGTCAGCGACAACGCCGACCCCCGGAGCCACTCTAATATGGGCGTTACTTACCTTACCACCTCGATAACCATATATATATTGTGACGTTGCAAAAATTGCCGTCACTATATCAAGGTTAGCTCTCGCGTTTTAAGGCGTGCCGCATTACCGCCACGTACTCCGAACACCATCACGGCAACACACTCCATGGATCCTATTAAATTTCTTGTATCTGGTATTAATTGACACTCCTTTCGTATCTTAACTTCTCTGATGACGCGACGCCACGGACGAAGCGAGGAGTCGAGGACCAGCACCCAGCGAAGAAGAGCCACTGCCGAAAAGATGCCACATGGGAACGTGGACGCTCACCGCCAACATCTGATGACCTCCACCCCAGGTAATGGGAGGACCTGTTCCCGTATCGCCTGCCGACTGGCTGCAGAAGAGGCAAGAGGGTAGCCGGCGCAGCCGTATCTAGCTAGCGGTACGTGCCCAGGGCCCAAGGCACTTTATCTCGAGAAGCGCCTCTCGGACCCCAAGCATAGACGGTGGCTGAGGAGGGTAAGGATGCATAATCCGCCAGACAACGCGAAGAACATCAGCGATAGCGACCGGAAGACTTGAGGGGCCAGCCATCCCGGGATTACTGCGACTAGGGGAGGACGCGGCTTCACACACCAAGGCCAAGGCAACGAGGAGGATGATCTCGAGGACGCTACCGAAGGGACAGCCAGGAGGCTGTCGTATCCTTAAGATCCCGGGAAGAAGATTTACCGTCGCGAACCGGCCCCGTAGATGGGGAAACGTGCACCTCGAGGGAGTAACCACATCCGTATCCGCAGGCAGAGCCAAGGAACCTCGTCGGGGGATAGCCGTTTAGTCTAGTAGAAAGGGCATGACGAATTGTAAATCGTCAGCTATCGTATAAATTTGAGTATCGCCCTATCGCATTGTAAAGGGACTCAAAACCCAGTTTAAATTGTGGCGCGCGCGAATAAGTTCGGCAGAGGGCCCAACGCGCTAGGTGAAGGGTGGGGGCGTTTCACCACCGACCGAACGCCGAGCCGATAGATCGCTCTCTCGCTGGCTGTCCGTGGTGGTGTTGTAACGTGTCGTGTCGTTTATTACCGGTGAGTTCTGAGGTTCGATTTACGTGGAATTTTCCTGGACAGGGACTGCTCTGTTATCGCTCTCGAGTCCTTCTGATTCGAGACTATTCTTGATCCCGGGGGGAAATTTCGTGGTTATCGTATCCTCTTAAAATTATAGTTATTCTTAGTGTATCTTGCACATCTTGTAATCTTAAAGAGAGTGATTTTCGGGATCCTGGAGTGTGGCCACTGAGCCTACGTGCCGTTATCGCTTCTCGATAACGAGACGTACCATAAAACACGTTTAATTCTATCTTACTTCGCTCGAACTTTGAGAAGTTGAGATCTACGCTCTCCGTGTCTATGTTTATTCGATTTTCGCTAATACGCAACCTATCTTTCTTTCTGTGTACCTGTCTTTAAGTTGGAATTGTTTCTCTGTACTGTGATATGCCATAGCTTCGTTACCTCTAGTGATAGTGCTATCGAATTCATTACACCAGTAGGGCTACCGTTTAGGGGAATCGCGAACTACGCCACTGTAGTACTGTTGCTAGGGCTATCGTACGATCCCGGAGGTCAAGTCCTCGCGATCATTGAAAACTATAAGCGGCATATCCAGCGTATCGTAACATTGTTGGAACCGTCCCGGGGCTTAGTCCCCCGCAGAGGAGTGTAATCTTTCTGTTTGTTCTGTTTCGCGAAATTTCTAGTCCAAGATCCCAGCCCTTCTACCCTTGTGTTCCAGGGCGAACAGGCTGAGCTAGTGTGCTGTCGAACGAGCTTTCGCGAGGGCGGTTATCGAATCTCTTTCCGTCACAGAATCGGTATTCTCCGAGGATACCTGGCGCCCAAAGTTTTCGTCGGTTATCGTGCGTGCCTTCGCTCTCGCGGGATTTCGTGCATTTGTAACGCGGTAGAAGAATATAGCGTCACAATATATATATCGTTGTGTAGGTACTTAATTAAATCGTTAATTTATTTAGTTTATCTATTTGCTAAGATAATTATATTTACCCTTATTCAACCGAAATGGCCCTCATAAATAATCTGAGGATCATCCAATGGAATGCACGTAGTTTGAGCTCATCTATATCTGAGCTCCAGATCTTGGCCAAGGATGCCCATGTCATTTGCCTCTCGGAGACGTGGTGGAGTCCTTCCCAACAAGTCAAGATTAAGAATTTTAAAATCATTAGAAGAGACAGAATCAGTGGTGGAAGCTATGGCGGGGTGGCAATACTATTGAGGGAATCTATGCCATTTAGAGTAATTAACTTACCTTCCGTCATCCCTGCCGGATTGGAAGTGGTTGGCGTGGAGCTTCTATCCGGACCTATCTCTACTCTTCTAAAGATCTTCTCTTTATATAGACCCCCCAATTCCTCTATATCTTCTTCAAAGTGGACAACCTTTCTCAACCAGTTGTCACAGGCGAACACCTTAATCTGTGGAGACTTTAATCCCCAGAACCCGTCATGGGGTAGCTCCGGCTCCAACCAGGCGGGTATTAATTTATCATATGCCCTTGATAATTCGCATTTTTCGGTCATTAATAATGGTAGTGCTACTAGGATCACTTACCCGATGCCTAACTCCAGCATACCAGATATCACTCTGGCTTCTTCGGACATTCTTCTATCTGTACATTGGAAGACTATGGACGACCCAGCCGGCAGTGATCATCTCCCCATCTTAATTTCGGTGGACTCATATCATGTTGTTTCCTCTATAGGCTGGCCCAGGTTAAACATGTATGAGGTTGACTGGAATAAGTTTGGTCAATGGTCTAAGCTCTTCACATATGACAAATACTCCTCAAATTCTAACCTTGAGGAGAAGTACAGAAGTTTCACAGAACATCTCCTTAACTCGGTTGAAAAGTCCGGGGCACATCGGGCAGGTGGTAGGTTGAAGAACCTAACAGACCCTCCACCTCCATGGTGGAATGTGTAATATCGGAAGGCACTTGCTGAAAGAAAGTCAGCCTTCGCAAAAATTAAGTCCCATCTTACTCCTCAAAACCTGGAAGTTTACAAAATCAAACTTAAGAATTTCAGGATGGTCTTCTCTAGAGAGAAGCGAAGCAGTTTCAAAAGGTTTTGCTCATCTATTAATAATAACATGGAACCCACTAAGATGTGGAATATAATCAAAGCTTTCAAATCTAGATCACTAGTGAATATGTCTGTTGTTCAAGGTGAGTCCAACCCATCGGTTCTCTCTTTCATTGACAAAATAGCTCCTCCGATGACTCATATACCTCCTCCTCTTAGTCTACTTTATGGTCCAGTAACAGAATTTTTTTTGGGCATCAGTCTTGAAGAAGTGATATCCGCTACAAACCGTATCAAAACTAAGTCTGCAGCAGGTTCGGACCTCATTAATAACAGTATGATTAAAAACTTACCCATTGAAGCCCTTGAAATTCTCCGTGGCTTATTTGAAGGGTTCTTCAATTCCGGCTTTGTTCCAGAGGGCTGGACAAAATATGTTTTATTACTGCCTAAACCTAAAGGGGATGGCTTCAGACCGATTGCCTTTTCTTCTTGCTGCATGAAGTTATTCGAAAGAATTATTTTAACTAAAATCGAATGGTGGGTCGAAAAGAATTGGATCATTCCTAAGAATCAGTTTGAATTTAGAAAAGGCAAATCATGTTCATAAAACCTGGCCATTCTTTGTACTGACATTAATCTTACCTTTGCAAGAGGAGAATCGCTTGGAGCGGTCTTCTTAGACTTGGCCGGAGCATATGATAATGTCCTCCCACATATTCTTGTCCAGGAACTGATAGACATTGGTCTCCCTTCTAACATAATATCCTGCATTGCTTCAATTCTTACCCCACGGACAGCACACTTCTATCATGGATCATCCCTCATAGGTTCTAGAATTATGGAAATAGGGTTACCTCAAGGTACAGTCGTTAGTCCTCTACTATTTAACATCTATATACGGAACATTCTGTTACATTTAGGCCCTCTATGTAGCGTTATATTATATGCAGATGACATTGTTATCTATTTCTCGCATAAAGATCCTGCATACATCATATCGGTACTCAACTGTGCACTTGAATCACTGTCGTTGTGGCTCAATAACATAGGCCTTACCATCTCTCCAAAGAAATCCCAATTTCCTATATTTTCACGAAAAAGAGATGATTGGCACAATTACACAGTCATGATAGATAACCATTCAATCCACTGGTCCCCGGTAACGAAATTCCTTGGAGTCTGGTTTGACCATAAACTTAATTGGAACCAGCATATTCGTAAGACCGCTGAAAAAGCTCGCGCTTCTCTTCGTGTCATTAAGGCGATCTCGCGTATAAATTGGGGAGCTCATCTCAACATCTTGTTAGTAGTTTATAAGGCCTTGACGAGATCCATATTACACTGGGGATCATTATGCTTTGGAAATGGCAACACTAGCTCTCTCTTAGCCCTCGATCGTATCCAATACGCGGCACTACGCTCTGCCCTAGGACTCATGATATCCACTCCTACTAATGCCATTTTGGCCATGGCAGGTGAACCGCCTCTTTGTTGGAGAAGGTGCTTTTTATCATCGAGATACATATTAAGAACAATGTCTATAAGGGGTCATCCCATTTTTGGGAAAATGAAACTTCTGGAGGAATTGATAGAAAGGTCTAGTAATAAGAAAAACTCACCTTTTTTTTCAAACTGGGTAGCATCCAAGAGATATCAAGACAGAATCATTAAACATCCGCTTCCTATTTGTTTTTCCATCCCACCTGCAGCTCAATTCCTTCATATGAACGTTAACCTAGAATTTGGCACGACACTAAATGGGGTGGAGAATCCGAATGATATACTATCTACCTACTTGCTCAATGAATTCCGTAACTGGGTATATATCTATATCGACGGGTCGTGATCCTCCTCCCCTGAGAGATGTGGGGCTGCAGTTTTCGCCATGAATCTGGGATTAACCAGGAAGTTCAGATACAGCAATAAAGCCTCCATCTTCTTTGCGGAAGCTTCTGCTATTCTTGGAGCCCTCCAACTAATTCAAAATAGAAACATTATGAAATCAGTAATCCTATCAGACTCACGAAGCACTTTACAGTGCCTTGCTAATAGAACTTTCAATCCAAAAATTCACCCCATCATTGCTCAATGCAAACTGCTGTATTTGAATCTGACAAATTCCAATCATCAGATCCAGTTTAATTGGATTCCCTCTCACCAAGGGATATATGGCAATGAGGTGGTGGATCAAAAGGCCAAAGCAGCCCTCTCCATCTCCTTTGTTAACACCAAAATGGTTTGGTCAGACTTGGCAGTGCACTGTAAAAGCAACCTCAAACTTAAGGCATTTAATTTCCTTCTCGATCAGGCTCAATACAAAGGGATAAACTTCTTTAAATGGTCTCCTTTTCGTATGCAACCTCCCTGGTTCTTAAAGAGTGCATGGGAAAGAGAGGATATTGTGATTATTAATAGACTACGTACAATCCACACCGCTACAAGAGCTCACCTCTTCAGGATCGGTGCGTCTTCATCTGAGGCTTGCCAATGCAATGCCCCACTGCAAGACCTGAACCACGTATTCTGGGCGTGCCCTTCAAACCGAGTTGCTACTGAGAAATTAATACTCACTTTGTCTCGGTTAAAATTAACAGCTCCATATCACATTGTGAATTTGGCTTTTTCCGAGGACCTTCGAATTCTGAAAGCCATTGTAAATTTTGTAAAGGCAGTTCAGGGGAGAACAGACGACGCCATCCTATTTGTTTAAGTCAAACACCTCTCCTGTTTTACCTGTGTCTCATCCTCTTCCTTCTTAATTTGGTGTTATTCCACTACATCCTCTTGACACACGACCTGTCACTTCTCGGAATCTTTCGCGGCTATACCTACTGTATGCTACTGTACTTTAAACGCTGACTTGTCACTCCTCGAGTCTTCAGCATATATATCCACTGCACTTTAAAACCTAATGTATACGTCACACAAACCTCGCCTTATGCTTTTCCCACATCATCAGCTCCGGTATATATACCGTTGTCGCTGTCTACACATTGGGCACACTACACTCGACATAGAACCAATCATCTTTCTGGACAAACTTATTTTTTCCGACCTGACTTTTTCGGACCAGTTACTGGCACATCTCCTCATCTGAGGAGGCAGCCATAAGGAAAGGAAGGAAAGAAGTTGGAATGATGATAAGAGAATGATTGTTTCTCATACAACGGATACCCCCTCATGGGGTTACAAAATATCTTAAAACATGTAACCGTGTGCATGGAAAAAAAATTAATTTTTCATCATAAATCTTAGCACGTACCGATGACCTGGATGCCTTCATCCAGATTCTTAGGTCATAATTTCTAGGAACTACAAGTGGAGGTAAGCTGGAGCGATTCATCCGACTCGACGCAACTCATCAGTTCTACTCAAGCTGTTGTAGAGAAAAAATGGTTCCTTCGAACAAAAATTCGATCATAGTGAGTGTAGTGTCTTCTACGTTTAAATTGGTGTGTATTAATTTATTCTATTTATACTATATATATATGTCATACATGAATATTAATATGATTATTATCTATTTTTTGCAGGGACTAGGAATAACATTTTTTATTTTTTAATTCTTAATTTTTTTGTAATTTAATTTTTAATTTTTTTATAATAAATTTTTATAAATAAATTTTGTAATTTATTTTTGTAATAAATAAAAATTTATAAATATTATATATTAAAATTAAGTTTTGTTTTGTTTATTTCAAACTCCTTATAAGTCCGA
>JASANN010000193.1:635521-823744 GCA_031762395.1 Calameuta pygmaea | reverse complement strand
AAAGTGAGAGGGAACAGAGTGAAACGAGAATACAGAAGGGAAGATAGAAATAAAGAAATTAAGAAGTAGAAAAGTAAGGAATAGCGGATAGAAAAGTAGAGAAGAAATAAATGTAGAAATAGAAGAAGGTTGAAAATGAATGTGAGGGGTGTTTCCAAGAGATCAGTGTAGGAGACCGGCTCGAGGAAGAATAAGCGCTCCGAGTCCGGGCAGTGCTTCAAGCGCGCCCCCCCACTCTCCGCCTACCCCCACTCACCCAGCCCTACACGACGAATTTGCGCGCATACAATTTTGGGCAACTTCTAGTACTTCTAAATATGCTTGGCCAGAATTTCCGATTTCTAAGTGTTAAAATTTCACTTTATTGTTTTAATTAATTAGTTTAATGTTCCAAACACCTAATTTATTAATATTTCAATTTGAACGTAATTTATTTTCGATGTTCTACAATTTCAATTCAATTTTTATCTACTCCATATATTCTCCGAGCTTTTAATTTAGCCTCAATTCTATATTTTGAATAAATCAAGATCCAATAATCATTAGTAGTATTTAGAAAATGAATATATAAAAAACACTTTCTTAAAAATATCTTAAAAACGTTTCAACAACAGGCTCTTTCAATAGTTCTTGAGACGTTCTATGTATACTTCCCGGTCTCGTTTGAAGGGCTGCTTTGGGAACCAGCGGGAACCATCGTGTTCATGTTTAATTCGGCTATGACGGGATTCGCATTGACGACGGAGGCGATGATCACAAAATCCTACTTCCAGACTCGCCGCTACGATTTAGCGCCATGATTTTGGTATCGCCTAAAATCGTAGCGTTGTGCGTCTCCCTACTTATCTCTGTAGGTACATACGAAAAAATCCTGTTTTGAAATCCTGTTTTTCTTTGACAGATCAGTTAACCTGTTATAGTTTTGCAAGGGTATTCTAAAATAATTGTATAAAATAACAATATAAAGCTAATGGCTTTAATTAAGAATTTACCCCTTCTTGAAGGAGCTAAATTTATCGTCATAGATGAAGGTATTCTTTTTGAAGATATAATCTCAATTTGATTCATTTAGAGAAATATACCCTTACTCTTTTTTTAATGTGCTATACGTGTATTATAATTTTTAAGATGAAGTGAATCGTTAATGTTTTAGATGTTGACGCGATGTATGCTGAAATTTTACTAAATGGTTGGCTGCAAATGCTTGAAGAAAAAGATTCTAATTGTCCTATCGAATTACTATCTCTGTCACGTCCAAAATACGCTTATAATAATTGTCCAGAACCCTTAAAAAACGTGCACATTCACGATTTATACAGTATTGACTTTAATGAGTTACCATCAGACACAACAATACTGAAAAGGCTTTCGTCCTTTCTTGAATCACCAAAGGCTAATGCTATACTGATTGTAGATTGTCTTAGTTCTTTAGTTTTTCACATTGGTTTGTCTCAAGCATGCCAATTTATCTCTAAACTTGGTCAAAATTGTCGTCAATTACTTTGTATCAACCGACGAGACTTCACTCTTAAAAAAATCCCTTCTATCGAGACTCTAGGTACTTCTTACGTTAAGTTGAAAAAGAGTCCTCGAGTTCAACTGGAAAGAAATTTCATGTACGAGGCATCAATTATACATAGAAAGCCAGGTGGTAGTGTTGTACACCAAAAGGAACTTGTAAATCAAAATATTTCAAGTTATGTTATTTCGTCGGAGAAGCTTGAAGTAAATCAGAAAGGAGAACCAATCAATAACGAACCAGTAAAAATCTTGTCTTCCTTTAGAATTGAAATGAATGCCCGTGAGATAGAGCAACGTAATAAAACTCCACTCCCTTACACAATTTCCACAAATGAATCTAAAATATTATATAGTCCTGATGATGTAGATGATCTCGATGAGGAAGATCCAGATGATGACTTAGATTTCTAATATAGTCTCATTTAAGAATATAATAAAACCACGAAGAAGTGATTATAATACAGGATGAATATTTTGATCGTCGTGTATTTGTTACTCCTATATACATAATAATAATAAGTTAATCACTCATGATGTAAATATTATATTGCAATACTTGTATCTCTTTGGTACATGTCCGTAAGAAAATATATGTTTGCTACATATCACATGAGAAAGTCGAGGATCTTAACACCAAATGTATAGCCAACAACAAAAATCGCCAATAACAAAACCAATCGACCTATGATAAAACAATTCATACACTCGGTTCGTATTGTTTTTTGACTTATCACAGTCATTTTCAAATAATTATTCTAAAGCTGTATGAAGCCTGTATTGTTCCTTAAACAAATATCCTTATTTATTCACAAACATAGTCATCGCTTATCTAATTAAAAAAAAATGAGACCTCACTGAAGTTTTGTTCTGAAAAGGGCACAACATAGAATAATCAATTGCTCAAATTTATATCAATTTGTTCTAGCTGAACTATGAAATAGACAATAATTGTGTTATTGATAATAATAAACAATAAAAAAAAACAATAATTATGCCTCTGGTACAGCATATTGAATGGCTGCTATCGATTTGCTGTATACCAAACACAGGGATTAAGTCCCTAAAAAATAAATAAAAGCTAAAAATGATGTAAACGTAAAATAAGACCAAATACGTTATAGGAAGAGACAATCAATTCAGCTATTATCAGATCACTTATATCGAGAATTAATAATCTAATAGTTTCTTGAATCTAATTTTTGTCAACTAAATAAAATAGTAAAAATCGAGTGTGAATGCCATGTGAGGTCATTATAATCTATGTGCGGAAAGTGTAAAGGATATCTCTATCCTGAAAATGCTCAGTACCGTCTACATGTCGAAGAACTCTACTGTCCAGTAGGCAACGACCGTAACGTACAGCTTCCTCTCGATCACGCGCTACGTTGGCTTCTATGAGCCAATCAACTAGACCTTTACCGGTAAAGACACCCTCATAAACTTGAAGAAGTCTTCTGCGACACATGGAAATCCTTGCCCGACATTCTGCCAAGTGACATCTGGCAAATTGTTCCCTGATCATCCTAGCCTCTGGACTTAAATCCTCTTCTTCTGGTAGTTCAATTTCTTTGGCTACAGACAAAAATATGTGTAATAATTTTTATCTTACATCGTCAGTTTTCATAATTTACCTGTACACCAGGTGCGACAGACTTTACGCAGCCAGCAACCTAAGGCTCCTAGACCAGGGTCCAATCCAAAAATAGCGAACGCTATTAATGATTGTCCAAAATTCAATGCGACATCCAGGAAAGCTAGTTCAGCGTAAATTCCAGTCATTTGCTCCAAGAGCAACGTTCCAATTGATAAAACCAATCCCTGATCAAATAGAATGAAACAATTTCATTACTGCTGTGAGTTATGTTTATGCTGTTGAATTAAGAAGTTCTGTATAACAGTTACTCACAATAAACATCGAACACAACAACAAGATAAGGAGGACCTGATGTCGGAGTATTTGAAGATCATTAGATTCTGGTATATTTGCACTGGCATCACATTCTAAATTCTGATCACGAGGAGGCTGTTCTTCGTTAGCCGTGCAAGACCCATTTGAACAATCAAACTCGCAGGAGAGTGCAGCAGAAGAGATCAGGTCCTCCACATCTCTTACGTTCCTATTGGTGTTTGTTGGTTCAGAAATAAGTGGAGCATCGGGCAATGTTGAATAACTAACAATACTGGTCCTACGCTGATATCGTTGTTGCAGAATAAGACAACCCAGAGTTACTGTGAAGTTTAAAATGTATATTAACTGAAAGATATGCACGGATATTAATTATTACAGTATTAGATAGCAGATATTATTTACCAACAAAACAGAATATTAAAACAAGCATTGAGGTTGCTGCTTGTGTATTTCCTAATTGAAAATTCGGATTCCTACGGTCAATTTCTAATGATTTTTCTGGACTTGCGAACAGGCACATTATTGATACAATTAAAAGAGGGCCGCTGTAAAAAAATCATATTTATATCAAAGTACAACGTGATATTTCGTTTAAAAATATTATTTAAATAATCTTGCTGCTTACCCCCAAGCAATGGGAAAACACCATCTTTGAATATTTCGAACAATATCTTCTGTTCTTGAACTCAGAAATAAAATAGTTGCTGCTAGCACAGCAGTCCAAAATCTACTTGCATATACTCCAACGACTATCAAGACAAACTGGACATACCTGGATAAATGAATGAATAAATATAATTGTTATCTTGATATTAAGATGAATTTATATGAATTTTCAATTACCAAAGTAAGTCACCAGCGTTGGAAGTATCCATCTTTGTCCAAATTATAACACCAACCGCACTTGCGAGCTAAATCAAGAAGGAATCTCTAAGTTATATTTGCCTAAAGTTGCGATTATTACTTTGCACATCAATAAAGAAAAAGGAACAATGTTAAGTTACCTGTGCAATAACAATACACAAAGTGCACCGATGAGTGAGGCTCTTGTACTTTTTTCCATCTAAAGCCAAGAAGCAAATGAGCAACCAGATACAAGCAGCAGCAGCTGCTGCACTGGTATCCAAGGAGAAGGCGTTCAATTGCTTAGCATAATCTTGTGGAGAAATTCCAGAAGTGACAGCGTCGATCATCTTTGCAGAAATAAACATCAGTGGTGCTGAGAGGAACGTGCAGGCGACCATTGCAGATGCAATGAGGTCGATGTCCACGTTATAACGCAAAGTGAAGACGAAGAGTGCTGGAGCAGTTGGAATAGTTCCATAGAGAAAACCATAGGTACTCAAATCGTTAGTATCCGTGCAATTAATGCCAGCATTCAAAAGGATGACCGATTCTCTTATAACCAATGGTAAAACAAGAAGTTTTACAGAAATCAAAATTCCAGGTATAAGTAGGGCAACTCCACGTAATGTGTGGATCTTTCCCACCATCATCAAACCCAGGAGAAAGAGGGCGCTTGCAGAGAATGCATTTCCAAAGACTTCCAGGATGGCGGAGAGGATTGCTGGTATTGAATGGCTGAAGATCAAGTTGCCTATTATTCCTAATACTGTCATTGCTAAAACAGGATTTAAGGCGATACCCTTTACAGTTGCAATGAAGAGAGACCAATTGCTCTGTTCTTGATTCCTTCGTTTTGCTATCTCAAGCAAAATGAAACCAATCGGATTTAAAATAGCTAGAGAGATTGGTGCCATTAGATAGAGATACGCTGAATATTCTGGATGTGTATTACGATACAGAGCATCAACTGAAACCAAACAATTAATTTTAATATTTGTTATTTGGTATTTTTACTGTAATATTTTCATTTTGTACACATACTCATTGGATACCCTATGGCAAAATCGTTACTCTGCGTTGCAAAAATGGCGAACAATGCACTTCGTCCAGGATTCCATGGTTTAGAGACAAGCATGCTAATGATAAGAACAATGAAAAAAACACAGCTCTTAGCCAAAGTGACTGCCAGTAAGAAACGCCAGTTGACTAAACCAAAGTCTAATTTTGCCAATGAGAGAAATATTAATGATGGTAGTGTAAATGTTCCGACAAATGTATTTAAACCATTTGTCTCAGATCTTCTTATAATGCCCAAACGGCCTGCCACATATCTATAGAATAAGAAAAATGAATCGTACAAAACTGCTGGTTTCTAGAATTACAATATGCTTCATTTTGATTTAGGAAATATGCATTATACTATTACCCGCATAGTATTATAGCAAAACATTGTGCCAAAGCCAGGTACAAATTGTCTGTCGGTGTTGTCTTCGATACCACAACCTCGTCCATGCTTACAATAAATTAAATAACACGTGGATAAACGTTTTGTACCAGATTTATACTACCTAGAAAAGATTAATAAACTTTAAATCACAGTGAGTAACTCAACCATCTGTTTGTGAAATAGGTTAATGCACTTACATTCTAAAGTACGATCGTCAATTAAAAATTGTCAAAAGGAGTATAACAGAGGTGCCAGAGCTGCACATTTTAACGTTCACCTTCTCTGTAATTCAGTGTCACTATTAGTTAATGAATATAGAATTCCTTAATACCCTGTGACAATTGTTTGACATTTGACACACATCACATGATCGTTCATCAGACCCTGCGCTGGCTGAATTCACGTAGTTTCTAATGTCCTCAACCCTAGTTCGAATAATAAGAGTATCTACCGAGTGTGCATGAAATTTGTAAAACCATGAAATAAGTTTTTCAAATTATTGAACACTGCCGTTCACTGCTTCGTAAAATGTTCAGTTTAATATCCAATATATAATGAATTACATTCCCATCTCAAAAATACTTTGGTTTTATAGCAATTTTTCAAACGTTCACACTCTGTTAAAGTATTACATTTTTAAAAGGTTTTTAAATCAAATTATAAAACGTTTTTGACCAATTATTTGAAATTAAAATTACTCAATAGCTTCGTCTCCCCAGAACAGGGATTGGATTAACAAGGTTACTGTTTTGGATGTCTTCCTGTTGCGCAGTCTTCTCGCATGTGTTTCGTAATCACCGTGTAGAAAAATCTATTCAGATCAATTGCGCATGGTTGAAAAAATGACAGTCATAATAAAACCTGTTGAATCACTGTACATTCCGAAAAGATATATTTTTCCAAGAATATGTTTTCATGGCAGTTTTCAACTGTCTATACATAATTGAAAAAGACACTAAAGTCACCATTCACATTATACGATAACTAAACTAATAGATGGGCATTGGTACATTTGAAAAATAGGAAATGTATTTTTGCAACTCTGATTCAGTTATACATGATAGAAAATATATACATATATTAAGTTTATTGGCATTGCAATGAATTTTGGTATATTTGACAAATACTCAATAATAACTTTAAAAACTCGCTGTATAAAGGCTAACAAGATGCATATTGAAGGATGCCTCAATGTTTTAATAACAAAACTTTGCCGAAAATAACGTGATCAATGGCAGTCACGAGATTGATAATATACTGTAAAAATAGATGAATATTGCAATATCAAAGTCCTAATTGAGCTGATTATCGTTATAAGTCGGGTGCTACCCAATTCAAGAATTTCATTGCAATTTCAAAGCCAACAAAGCATGCTGCATTGGCAGGAAAAGCTCTGAGCATGACTGGAACGACTCCTGTATAAAGAGCCCGAGGTCCTTCGTTTCTCATTAACTCTGCGTAAACGTCACGTAAACCATTCTTATAAGTGCCTTCCGGTGCTGCAAAAAGAAAGATAATTAGTATTTTACTATTCGTGATACAAATATTTATTAGAAATATGCGTGACCGTCAGTGTCGAAAGCTACTCTACCATGCAGCCAACAAGAATCAGAGTATTGATAAAGCCAAGCAGATAACTGAATTCTCACAATTCAGTCAGAAGGAAATTCTTTTGAAACAGTGAGAACGCAGAGAAATAAATGAAAATTACTGTACCAGTTTGAAGACGACTTTTTAGAACGTCAGGTGGCATGCCAACGATCCAATTGGCGATACCGGCTAATCCACCAGAAAGGATAGTCGAGAGGATTCCTATTTTTCCGTTTTCTGGGGTCAACAGTCTCTGCATGCAATCATATGTCATGAAATACATACCGCTGGCCGGTACATCTGTAAACATTAAAAGATAAAGACACGGGACAATCCGTATGGATTCTTACGTGAATTTAGGATGGCACGGTATAGTATTGTGTACAATAATTAATAATAGCGAGTAACGCGTGTGGGTTGAGAGATAGTAGACATCCTGTTTGATAGGAGACATGAAGTTGAATAGATAAGGGAAAACAAAATTCAGTTTCCCTCGGACCAGCGTACCAAACTAGGTTCCCAGGACCGTGTCTCCATCAAGACTAAATGACTGGGTCCAACCTGGGCATTATGGGCATTATCCTTCCACTATTGTGCTCTCTCCTAATCCTGGTAGGTCGGCAACCTTATTCACTTGGTAAATAAGGTCATTCATAATAAACGTTCTTAGCTTCTGTAAAAAGCTTAGTACAATTTTCAATAGAAATAAGTCAAATCGTGTCGTTCGCTTTGGCGTACTATACATTATAGTGATTGAATGAAGTAATGCGTTTGCTACACGTTTCGATCAGGAACAATGCACTGGACAGGTAATAGATATCGGTGGCGTATGGGAGATAAAGTGTCCGCAGGGATGTTCGTGTCAAGTACTCAAATTCACCGACCTGCCTCTACAGCAGTGGGTCAAACCGAGCACAAGAACTCAGGTGACGAAACCGATCACGTAAATAGATGATTGGCTGCAATATGCGTGAGGTAAACGTATCTCTTGCCGACAGAATTCGGCACAAGACGATGGACACAATAGTCTAGACGAAGATCATCCTCTGGCTAACGAGTTACTCAAAGTGGCGACATGCGTGTTAGCGGGTAATCCCAGGAAACTCATGGCGAAACTTCCTTCAGATTTGCAGGTGAGGTATTCGATTGGTCGCTTTCTTATTCCTTTATGCCTAATGAATTCCGGGATGATCCTCCACCTAGGTCTTGAGTATACTTGAGTCAGGTACCGGAACTTCGGATATATTTCTTTCATCCGCTGATCTGCAACGCTTCATGGAATTGATATCACTTGATATACAAGGGGTAGAGCATGAAAAGAAAGGTGGAATAATATTATCTTCGGATACTCTACTTCCTTTGGGCATGACACTACTTTATTTGAATTTGGAACGGGTCACATTAACTAGTCAAAGCCTTACGAATAAGACTACCGCAAATTTGGTAGTTAAGCCAGTGAATACACCAAGTGAAGAGGAGGCGAATGATTCTGTAACATATACAGTGGCTAATCATTCCTCTAGTCGAAATGGACATAGACTCATTTTTCTCAGTCAACAAAATACGGGAGAAAACGAGGACAAAGAGATTCTACCATATGATGTCTATAAACAGGAAGTGGAAGCTGAAGAAGATACAGTTACGGGTGGCCTTTTTACTGGTCTCTCTGTTTTAACACACCTCAGAGTATATGACTGTGCTGTTAAAGATATTTCCTGGCATATGTTTGATGGTCTATATAATCTACAGCATCTCTCTCTTGAGAAGAATGATCTCAAATTTATACCTGAATTTTGTTTTTATGGTACACCTAATTTGAGAAGCCTATCTTTAGCTGCTAATAAGCTACTCACGCTCAAGAGTGTAGATTTAGCTGGGTTATTGATGCTGGAGCAATTAGACTTGACGGGAAATAATTTAACCTTCTTGTCAGAATTATCACTTCCACCATTTCCAGCTCTAATCACCGCAGACTTTCGTGACAATCCTCTGGATACAATATTTCCAAGGTAAAAAGCAAGTCCAAGTTTAATGTCAATGATATTCGTCCTGTTCTTTAGTGACGATTTACATCTTTTCAGCACATTTGAGATTATGAACACAACAACTAAACTGTATTTGGGTGGTGATGATGCATCGCTGACGCTGCACAAGAATTCTCTACTAGGATTACGCCAGCTCGAGACATTACACTTGTATAATTTGAACATTCCTTTATTGGAACGATTCATTCTGCAAGGCATGCCGTCTTTATTGGAATTAAAGATGCGAGGAAATGTTACTAGAATTGATTTTGACGCCTTTCTGGATCTTGATAAGATAATCGACCTGGATCTTAGCCACTGTCATATTCGAATGATATCAATGGATGCATTCTACGGTTTAGAGAGTGTGAAACGTATTGACTTATCATATAATGATCTCGAGTTTATTCCACCAGGATTATTTACCATACAGCAACAAAAAGAATTGAGGGAAATCCTTCTAAGCAAGAATAGGTTGACGACATTGCCTGGAGACTTTTTTAAGAATTTGCGACCACCTAAAAGGCAGATACAGATACAGAATCTGAGACTGGATGGAAATCCTTGGGACTGCAATTGCGGTATGATACATTGGAATCCACACTTGGTACGTTAAAGTATTCCCTTTGAAATAGAGAATATTTCAGAAATAAATCGACTTTATAATTTGTACAGGTGAACAGAGTGAAGGAAAATGCTCCCCGATGCCTGACACCGGAAAACTTAAAGAATTGGGGTGTTTTTCATGCCCTCCGTAAAGGTGGACTACAATGCAGACGTCCAAAACGACGACACAGCCACCGACTTTTTCGAAAAGTAGTAAATTATGAGGACAATAATGTAATCAGCTAGCCAATTACTTAGCAGTGTTCGCGACAGTCGCGATTCGATGTACATTATTGTTCAGCTAGTATTAATAAAATGCGACAATCACGTCGATACATAGTTAAATACTTTCAAAGTAACCAGGTAATGTCAAAATATATGAAAAGCAGTGTGAACAAATTTTTGTAAAGAACTTCTGAAACTTATATATCGAAGAATATAATTCAAAAACTATACTCACCTCTTAAAAATGTTGCACATGTACCCTTGTATATACTTCTAATTCCTCCTTCTTTGTACAGTTTCTTAACACAATCAATTGGTCCATTATATTTTGGTTTAGCATCAGCATGCTGAATTTGAAGAAGACATTTTATGCGTTCTCCTGGTGCCATAATAGCAGTTGTAAAAATTCCACTGAATGCACCAGCATAAAATAATTGATCAGGACGCAGTTTCTCATCTACAGTTTTTTGTTGAAGCTTTTTACCTACTCCGTATCCTAAGAAGCTTATTGCAAATATAGGCGAAACACCGCATAGTGGTGCAGCCATTCCTGAAAAAATAATACAATGGTAAGACAAGTCCTATAAATGAAATAATACATCGCACCTTTGTAGAGTCCACGGATGCCTTCTTTCGCAATCGTTTTTTTTGCACAGTCCCATGTTCCTGAGTATAATGGGTGTTCATTAGGTCCAACTTTTGAAACAGTTTGCAAGCGAACCTACAATAATAAATAATAAAACAGTTGTTACTACTAATTGTTTTCTATGCAATAATTTTTGTTTGATTATTGAATATATCAAGTAGGTCAGAGTGGATGACCACAGTTAAACCTTTAATTATTTATTTAACTTTAATACTGTGAAACGATAAAATTATATGGTAACCTTACTTTAATAGTATCAAGAGGGTGTCCAGCTATAACGGTGCAAACTCCTCCGAAACCACCGCTCAAAAAATGTTTAACCGGATTAACGTGTTCCGACATTTTTATAAAAGTTTATTCACTGAAGACTATTTACAGTGTTAAGGGCGAAGGAATAAATTGTTGTAAAACTGCCAGCAGAGACCACGGCCAAAGTACATATATACTGATGTAACTAATGTAAACGTATCCCTATGACTGTACATACATACATATTCAGAAGTCTATTACCTACAATTTTTCAAAAACTTACTATAGTAAAACTTTATTTATTACACAATAATGGATATAGTTTATTTAATCACTGAAAATTATACTGCTACAATCATAGGAATTAGACAAAAAAATTCATGTAAAAAATATACAAAATAAATTGTTATTCTTTACAAACTAATGTACTTAATTATCAACTTTTTCAATCTGAAGAGTCAAAATATTTTAAGTTTAATATCAAGAGATTCTAGAATTAAACCATTAACATGATATTCATAAAACAATGATTCAGATGTCATTCAAATTGTACTAATGCAATAGTCATTAAAGATATTGTTATAAATTAATCAATTATTAAAGCACCTGCAACCTTATTCGAATTTGAAAAATCATTAGATTTTGCATTCAACTTAGAATAATTGGACATCTTGCGTTGGCTGAACTGACAATTATAGAGCACATGTTTTCAGAAAGGTACGAAAGTAAAGTCAGTTCACTATTGCTTTTGAGCCATTTACGGGATTAGGATGGAAACATGTAAATAACGTCAGGTGATTGAAAATTCTTAGCCATTCTTGGCTCCCATTGTTGTGTTTTCTCGTTTTAATAATTTACTTGTAATATCGTGAATGACTTGTAATCTTTGACCTCGAGAAGATTGTTACATACGTGCCACAAGTAAGCTGACAATGTTGACCTGTTTTCTAACATGATATCGTTAACATTGATGACGCAGATTTGAGAGACGTGCTGCTAATGCTTTAAGCTATCTTCCATTATTACATAAAATTAATGTAAATTTCTGTCATTGCATAATTTCTATTTAATCTACTGTAGAATAATAATACAGCATCTCTTTTCAACCTTCTGATCCTCTTATATTATAGAGTCTTTACCTAGTCAACAATTAAATAGACTTATTGCAAAGTATGATGTTCACTGTGGGAACTACCTATGAGATATTGGTACAGAGGATCAATCCCTGTGCAGTCTAATTCTTAAGCAAAGTATATGAAAATTCAACCTCCTCAAGAACTTTATTCTGGCCTCAGCATATCCTCTGTGCCTACCCTTCTCATTAGCTGTCAGACACAAAGTTCATAAAGCTTACCCTCTTTAGCAATATATCTTTGATGTTTATACTTCAAAACAACAATACAATATTTTATTTGTTAGAAATCATCAAGATGTCAGATAAGATACAAACAGGACAGCCACAGCCTATCGTAAAGATAGGACATTATACTCTAGGGCAGACACTTGGTGTTGGAACATTTGGAAAAGTGAAAAGTAAGTTTTTTTTCATACTTCTGTTATGCTCTATTCTTGAATAATGTGTTATCTGTTTATACAGTTGGTGAGCATGTTTTGACAAAGCATAAAGTTGCTGTTAAAATCCTTAACAGACAAAAAATTAAAAGCTTGGATGTAGTGGGAAAGATCCGTAGAGAGATTCAGAATTTGAAACTGTTTCGACATCCTCATATTATTAAATTGTAAGAATTTATTTATTGGTAATATAGATGATCCCAATTTTGTTAAATATATTATAATTAGCTGTATATTTTTTTTTGTATTAGATATCAAGTAATAAGTACTCCGACAGACATATTCATGATAATGGAATATGTGTCTGGTGGGGAACTCTTTGACTATATTGTCAAACATGGAAAGTTGAAGGAATACGAAGCACGCAGATTCTTCCAACAGATTATTTCAGGGGTGGATTACTGCCACCGTCACATGATAGTTCATCGCGACTTAAAGCCAGAGAATTTACTTCTAGATCATAATCTTCACGTGAAGATTGCAGATTTTGGTACACAACTTGTAAAAATTATTCTACCAGAGGAAATAAATCACCAGTAATCATGGATGTTTATAAATATACATGATTTAAGGTTTATCGAACATGATGATGGATGGAGAATTTTTACGTACATCCTGTGGTTCGCCAAATTATGCAGCACCTGAAGTAATATCCGGAAAATTATATGCTGGTCCAGAAGTTGATATCTGGTCTTGTGGAGTAATATTATATGCTCTACTATGTGGGACACTACCATTCGATGACGAGCATGTGCCAACGTTGTTTCGCAAGATTAAATGTAAATCCCTTTATATTTGTAACAAAATAAGTAATTGCAAATCATGTAGAACGAAAATTACTAATACATTATACAATTTCAGCGGGAATCTTTCCCATCCCAGAATATCTAAATAAGACCGTAGTAAGTTTATTATGCCATATGCTACAAGTTGATCCAATGAAGCGGGCGACTATCGAGGATATCAAGTATGCTAATTTGAACTAAATAGTATTTCAGAAAAAAAGGAAAATTATTTTCTGATTTTATTGCAGGAAGCATGAGTGGTTCCAGAAGGATCTCCCAACCTACTTGTTCCCATCTCCAGTAGAACAAGATTCCTCGGTGATCGACATCGATGCAGTTAATGAAGTCTGCGAGAAATTCAATGTCAAAGAGGCTGAAGTTCATGCAGCTCTCCTTAGCTGCGATCCTCACGATCAATTGGCTATTGCCTACCATTTGATCATAGATAACAAGAGAATTGCAGACGAGGCTGCCAAAGCAGAATTAAAAGACTTTTACGTAGCATCAAGTCCACCTCCAGTAGCTTTTACTTCAAGCGATGTAAATAACAGTCCTCTACGACCGCATCCTGAGCGAATTGCCCGTAAGTCGAAAATTTTGTACGTTATAAAAATTTAGGACCGATTCAATCAACACGATTTATTGTGTAAACTTGATTTGGCGATGCGATTAATCAATTAGGTACTTGTATTTTAAAGATAAACAGAGTTTACGCATTAAACTATGTCGGGGAAATCAAGTCATTGTCTATTAAAACTTTAATTTTTTAAAAAGCAGCACTGCGGGAACGTCAGAGCTCACTAAGTAGTGTCTCGGTACCAGTACAAGGTGCAGGTCAAGGCGGAAACCGTGGAACTCCAGTAAAACGAGCAAAATGGCATTTGGGAATCAGATCTCAATCTAAACCAAATGACATAATGAATGAAGTGTATCGTGCCATGAAAGCCCTTAACTTTGTAAGTGACAAAGAATAATTACTCTTGATCACTCATTAAATTCATGAAATCCGTATAAATTCTCTATAGGAATGGAAAATAATAAATGCATACAGCGTGAGGGTGCGTCACAAAAATACTCTCACTGACAGACACAGTAAAATGTCCCTGCAACTGTACCAAGTCGATTACAAAAGTTATCTTCTGGATTTTAAATCTCTATCCAGCGAGGAAACTGAGGATTTTACTGGACGAGGTACGTAGTGACAGCTGGTATATCCTTTTTTTTTCATTAAAATAGGCTGATTGATGTAATCTCTTGCAGAACCGTCTCTTCCACCACCTCAGGCTACAGGTCATCATACCATGGAATTCTTTGAAATGTGCGCAGCATTGATCACCCAATTGGCACGATAAATAAAAGAAATAATGCTTCTATGGCCTGACAGGTACCTCTATATTCTATCAATGACATTGACTCTGTATTTTTAACGATTGTAATTCCAACAAGAGCTAAGGGTGTACATATGGCGTTGGAAACCAAAGAAAAGATGGCACCAGAACCTCAGCCATTAGCGCCTTTTTTCCTTACCCAGTTATGTTCTCCTATCGAAGACACAAGCGACCCTCAGGAATACAATCTAAAAACTTTCATATGTCCTATCATTGACAAACATAGCAACGTGACTGACATAAACAAATGTTTGCCAAAGATATCGGATAATAGAGAATTACTAAAAGTAGCTAAACGTATAATTGCAAACGAGCTACCATTATAACGGAGTAATGTGGAAAAAAAAGTGAATGGTACATCGGGTTTAAAATAAACCGTGTATGAAGTTTCAGAAAATCCGTAGTCCGTAATAGCGAGAAAAAAATAAAGAAAATGCCTTAAACCACTGGAGCAAGGGTCAAAGTGTAATCACCGGAATCGTATCAGGAAGTTTTAATGATGTTTTTTGTATTCACGAAAAACTCGTTCACAGGTATTGTAAGGGATGATATACTGCTGTTCGAAATAAAACTATATCGTAAAACGTACACTTAGTATACTTATCATTTATTATTGTATGCAATGATCGAATATTACATTACAATGATTTATTATAAATTAATTATACAATTATCTTAGCTATCTAACAAGTGACCACGCTTTACTTCTTAGTCGTGCTGCGATAACAGGGGAGTCGATTGACTATGAGAAAACTGAAGAACAAGGAAGGGAAAAGAGAAATTAAACGAAAAAAAAAGGGCTCTGGAAATCAAGTGTGTGCGTAACTTTAGAAAAATATACATTATTATCCATTTATTATTATTATCGTATTCAGACTCGCTTCCTTCTCATGCACACGTCATACATGTATGATCAGAACCTTCACACATCGTGTCCAATGTAACTGATACGTTATCCGAAGACATACTACAGGACAATTATTAAAGTTTTATCCTAAGCCATAATACGACATAGAGTGATAGTGGAATATTAGAAGTTTAATCAAGTGTCATACGAGATAAGTTTATTTTTTTTTTTCTATTATGCCTCGGTATATATATAGTTATTCGTCAAATGACGAATTTTAATTACAATACACGTCAAAGTGACTACTCCGTGACGCATGCTCGAAAAACATCTCAAGCACCAAATAGTTGGTAATATTATTAATCAAAGACAATGTTTGTATATATTTATATATGTGTGTATATATATATATATATATATATTTATATATAATGGCACATTCTATCTATCGCTTTGCTTTATACAAGTATGGCTGGATTCTCGTAAAATGCTGCCAAAACAACTGCCTTTATGGTCATTCAAACTGTCCCATTGCAAATTACTATAACTAGAAGATAAAG
This sequence comes from Calameuta pygmaea, assembly GCA_031762395.1. Taxonomy (NCBI): domain Eukaryota; kingdom Metazoa; phylum Arthropoda; class Insecta; order Hymenoptera; family Cephidae; genus Calameuta; species Calameuta pygmaea. Next base: position 807,529 of record JASANN010000193.1, on the reverse strand, counting down.
TTGCGTGAAAAAATGCGTAAAAATTATATTTTGTTATTCTCGGGATATTTGTTTAAGTGATGAAAGAGTCGACATACCGCTATTCGCTTGTATATATGAGAAAATAGATGGCTATACGCAGAATCCGAATGTATACTTTTATCGTCCATGTGGAATACTTCCAGTTTAGTTATTTTTTAAATCTTAATACTGCGATCGTTTACGGGAAGAATACGGTACGGTTATTACGCAGTGGATACTACAGAGAAAGGTATGGAAAGTTGAGAACGAAAGATTCTTATCAAGCGGATTTTGGTTTTTTCATTGCAATATCCACCATTTGGAGTTCAATTTTTTTTCTTAATATATTGGGAGAACCCATCGGTGGCACAACCTATGGCTATTAATCATTATTGCATTTACCAATAGCAGGAATATAACGGCTTTAATATTATTTTATAAATATATATGAGAAAAAATATTCAATGACTCATGCAACCCGGTCAATGCAATATTGCTAACATATTTTCGATTTATTAATATATACAGTAGAGATGCTATTAAAAATTAAAACCATTATGGTTTTCGTCCTTTCTCTTGTAACCACGATACATGCGAAATGTGCAAATTATTTCAAAAAAACTCTGTTAAATCTCTTGATTCTCCTCGCTATTCTCGTTTTCCACGAATTCTACATGCGTGAATGGAAAATGACCAACTTTCCCGTGCAATTCACCTTCCCATTGACCGTTTATATTAGTTTTTGTTACCTTAATCATGTCGCCTACTTCCAGCTTAAGAGCTGTTTTATCATATGCGTTTGGTACCCTTGCTTGCTTTACTTTCGCGAACGCTGGCAGCGTTCGTTGTATATTTGAACGTCGCGTTACTGTCGCCTGACCTGATTCTTGATGTGATACTTGCGAAGAAGGCTGGACAAGATTCGAATTTGAACTACAAGTACCACCTTCCAGTCTATTTTCTATTACAGTATGACTATCTTCATCATATTTTTCAATATATGGAACTGGTACTGATCCAGTTTGGCCTAAGCTGTTTTTCGCAGTCCACCATTGGTCTTCGTCCTTTGAAATTACTGTCAGGATCTCTCCTGAAAGTCATCTTTATGGTGAGAATGCTTACAAACTTTACTGTATTCGGAAGTTAAGACATAGGTGCTCTTTAAGTAATTGCTAGAAAAGTATATATTACCTTTCCTAAAGGGAAGGTCATCGGGATCGTAGCCAGCAAAATCATATTTAGCAATCACTCTTTGAATCTTTCTAGGTGCTGGCCTGATTAAGGGTGTAGTGTCCAAGTAATGTAGCTTGTAAAAAGCCAAAAGATTTGGAATATCAGGAAACATTTGGTCTCCAATGCGATAACGTATTTGATCACCCTGCTGGATTTTATTGATGATATAATGGCTAACTTTACTATCCTCTCTCACGCAAAGTACAAAATCCCCATGAATCGATGTACTGTCACGAACTAAGAATACGCCACCCTCCTTTTCACTCATAAGGAGATCAGATGCATCCTGTCTTGACATTGCTCCAAAGTACCAGCTAAAAAAAATCATTTAGAATTAAGATAGTGAAAATCACTATAAAACAAATAGACAGCCCCTATATATTTTATGAAACATAATTAGTATACTGAGAACGATCAGTATAATCTGAATCAGACTGCTGTCAAGTATGTCAAGAAAATTTAATTTCCACCATGTACCTGGACTTGTCGTACTGATCAAACGTAGCCGTCATCGTGGTGCGAATATAACAATTACTCCAAACAATACTCAATTATAAATCCACTCCTTTTATTAAAATATCGCAAAATATCGTCGAAACAATTGGTTAGTCGTCTGCATAGCGAGACATCACTTGATCAAAACCAGTGAAATTCACTAGTTCGCCCGACTTTTTCAAGACTTTCAAGTAAATATTTAACGTTATTCACTGAGCTTCAACGAATGTCGATTATTCCAGAAACCCCAGACAGAAGTGTCACTCGAAGCAGCAAAAAAATCACTTCATCCTGAATGACTCGTTGGGGCTACTTCGGGTATTCGAACCTCTTCTCCAGTAAGGATACATCAACTGATACGTATTGCACGCCTAGTACGTCTTATAATTTAAAAGTTTCTCACAGAGAATAACTGGATCTCTAATAATAATGCGATAAAAAACACGTCTCCTCTTTGCTCCTTTAACACAGGGCGACTATGTACCATACGACATGTCAATTTTTCGACATGAGACGTTCACCGTACCGACTTTGAAGTGCACTCTCACAAAAATGGTTGCCAGCATATCCTAGAACCTAACCCAATACTGTGAGTTTCATGAATATGATATCTGTCTCTCTCACGGTGAGTTTTCAATTGGACCATTTCAACACTAGATACATTTAACTGGATGCATTGTCTGCCTCGCTCTTTCAATTGTCGGATCTTCGATCATTCTCGATTTGACGTAGGTACAATTTAATGAGAATTATTGAATACGCAACATTTGATTAACAGTATTGTACTGTTGCAAGCAAGAAGATTGTACTTCAATTTTTAATATTTTCTCAGATACTTTGAAAGAGTATTCGAATGCATCCCGCTACAATGATACCATGATAAAACGCGGACCAGAATGACAATGACACTAAAACTTGGGATTTTCGATGATTCTTTGATTCTGTTGTACAAACTGATAGATATAATTGTTTGAACGGTGGGAGAATCACCTTCACATGTCATTCGGCTTTTGCCGGTCAGATTGTATTCAATTTTTCCACTAGACGTTACTCCGTACACATTCTTGTAAATTTGTACAATTATCTTTTGCAAAATGGGTGGTAAATGGTCGAGTATGGATCCTTCTGAAATTGAAGTCCCGCAATTAAAGGCACTTCTTGAGAGAGATCCTTATTTGGAGAACTATCAAACGGATATTCGTAGAAGGTTTGTGTTTTAAGCATTATTGAGTTATTTGAAAATTGCCATTGTTGTTTGGTACAATTTGAATATAAATATTCAATTCTTATTATATTCTGTTATCCTTTGTGATAAGAATTTATAAAATACTATGTCGTTTAATGTGGCCTGTAAAAAACTATGAAGCCTATTTAAAACTTTTGTAAATTTTGCATTCATTGAATTCTTTTAGGGAAATAGAAAAGAATTGCTTTTATTTTTTAATTTCAAATTTCATCCTGCTGTTCATAATATACATATTATTTTTGAACATTTTAAATAAGCTTTATCTCAGAGAAATTTTAATATATATATTATAGAAGTTAATTCAGTTGATATCTAATCGATGAATTTATTATACATATGTTATGTATTAAGGTCAATATCACTGGTATGATTATTTACGCTACCAGTATAAGAGATTAAATATAATTGAATATGAGTGAATGATAATTATATGCTTATTAATCTAGATATGCAATATTCAAGGACTACGTGGAGAAGATTGAAGGGGGAGATAAAAGTTTAGATTTATTTTCCAAAGGTTTTGAAACTTTTGGTATCCATTTGAATAAGGACAATAGTGTTACCGCAAGAGAATGGGCTCCAGGCGCTCAGGAACTTTTCTTAACAGGAGATTTTAGTAAGAAAATAATACAGTATTTAATATAATATAATGTACTAGCTGGAAAATATTCTTACGCTTATTTGAACAACCTGATTTTTCAAAAGATGGCTGGGACAAAACAAAAACTCCTTATAAGAAACTCGAATATGGCAAATGGGAGTTAAACTTACCACCAAATGCAGATGGTAGCTGTCCACTAGCGCACCTGTCAGAGGTGAAAATAATTGTCAAAAATCATAATGGTGAATTATTGGAAAGATTAAGTCCGTGGGCCACATATGTGACCCAACCACCCAATCGCTCAGAGGGCACAACTTATAAACAACGAATTTGGCATCCGCCTGCAAATCAGGTTGCTTAAATTATCCTTATTTTTAATTATTGACATACAGTCTCATTATAAGCATTATAGAGTTACATAATTAATACTGATAATAGGTCTACAAGCTCCAACATCCTAAGCCAAAGCGACCAGAAAGTTTACGCATCTATGAATGCCATGTAGGTATAGCAACACAAGAATTCCGCGTCGGTACTTATTTGGAATTCGCCAAAGACATTGTCCCACGAATTGTTAAACAAGGATACAATGCCATACAATTAATGGCAATAATGGAACATGCCTATTATGCCAGTTTTGGATATCAGGTATATATACAATATATTCATTATATAAGAATCAACAACTGTATTAATTCAATTTCAAAAATCTCTCATGACACATATGTAATCCGTTTATCATAAATAATTAAGGTGACATCATTTTATGCCGCTTCCTCACGTTACGGTACTCCGGAAGAATTGAAACAATTAATCGACGTCTGCCATCAAAACGGCCTCTACGTTCTTCTAGATATGGTGCATTCTCATGCATCAAAAAATACTCTAGATGGATTAAATATGTTTGACGGAACCGATTCGTGTTTCTTCCACACTGGTAGTCGTGGTGAACATCCGCTGTGGGACAGTCGTCTCTTCAATTATGCAGAATACGAAGTACTGCGATTCCTCTTATCTAATTTACGTTGGTATACCGACGAGTATGGCTTTGATGGATTCAGGTATAATCGAAATTTACTATTAAGTGGCTCTGTGCTTTGTAATTATTTTTAAGACATCTTCATTTCTTAATATAGATTTGATGGTGTTACATCCATGTTATATCATTCGAGAGGCATGGGTCAGGGTTTTAGTGGACATTACGATGAATATTATGGATTAAATGTAGATGTCGAAGGTGTTGTGTATCTAATGTTAGCTAATCATATGCTTCATGAATTATATCCTGAAATGGTAACAATTGCTGAGGACGTCAGTGGTATGCCAGCAATATGCAGGTAATGTATTTGATGAAAAAAAAACCAAAAATGGAATTATATAACTAAAATGTGAATCCGATAGACCTGTTCCTGAAGGAGGTGTCGGTTTTGATTATCGCCTGGGTATGGCTATTCCTGATAAATGGATAAAACTCCTGAAAGAAGTGAAGGACGAAGACTGGAAAATTGGGGATATTTGTTGGACGCTCAGCAACCGCAGATGGATGGAAAAAACAGTAGCCTATGCCGAATCGCACGATCAGGCTCTTGTTGGCGATAAAACCATCGCTTTTTGGCTTATGGATAAAGAAATGTACACACACATGAGCGTGATAAGTCCACCGAATCCGATTATCAGTCGTGGCATTGCCTTGCATAATCTCATTACCCTAATCACTCATGGTCTTGGCGGTGAAGCCTATCTTAACTTTATGGGTGAATAGAATTAGTTCTTGTTATCTAAGAGTTCGAAAAACATTTGTGTCTTTACGTTACATATACAATAACAAGTCATATCATTCAGGTAATGAATTTGGCCATCCCGAATGGCTTGATTTTCCACGTGTTGGCAATGGTGATAGCTATCATTATGCCAGACGTCAATGGAAATTAGTGGATGACGAGTTGCTCAAGTATAAATTCATGAATAACTGGGATCGTGCTGTAAACCATCTTGAAGAAAAATATGGATGGTTACACGCTAATCCCGTAAGATCATTGAAACCGATTATAATGATTTTGTTGATAATTCCTTTAGCTATTATGTTATTTTAATTGTTCTAGGGATACGTAAGCTGGAAACACGAGGATGACAAGGTTATTGTTTTCGATCGCGCTGGCCTTATATTTGTCTTCAATTTTCATCCGACAAAGTCATTCCCTGATTATGCAATTGGCGTACATGAGGCTGGATCTTATAGTATTGTCTTGAATAGCGATGACGCAGATTTTGGTGGTGAATCTCGAGTTGATACTAGTGTACGTCATTTTACAAAGGATGAACCATTCTGTGATCGTCCACACAGAATGATGGCATATCTTCCCTGTCGTACTGCTCTTATTTTTGCTCGAGGTATTATTTCTTTTAAACAAATGGTATCCATGTTTGTTTATTATGCTTCGTGTATGAATATGAGTTTTATTACGATTTTTCAGATCCCTGAATGAGCCGTCTCATAGAAGCTGATATGCCTTCACAGAGTGTTGAAACAACTTTTATCATATACATATAAAACTAAATCAAATTGCATTATTTGTATAAAGTGTGATGGCTACTGAGATTAGTTCGATACATTACTAAATATGGTTCTAAAAGGTATCCGACTGGTCATAACTTTTTTAGTGTTCTATATAAGTTGTACTTTTTTGTACCTGGTGTCTTGTATAGTGCAGATTATATTTTCGATAGAAACAGCTAAGCTATAATGAATGCTGATTTTTCAAAATCTTTATATTTGAATGCAATGATTGTATGTACGTTGAAAAAAATCATGTTATGTAATGAAATCGTTTATTAAACGAAATAATTCTTTGTTTTAAACGTATTAATTCTATGTCCTTCCTTTACAAAGAATAATTATTTAAATAAATGTTATGTATTTATAAACAAGCTGATAACCTAAATAATTCTTAATTAAATTACTATTTTCAACTTGGCAATATACTATTTTCTACATTAGTATGAGTTCTGTTTTCAAATTCAAGTTCGTTTATATCATAATTTACCATTTTCTTCTCAAGTATCCACCATTTATCCATAAAACCTATGTCAACTATCCTCTCATGAAATGTGATATAGCGTGGTTTCAAATATGAGCAAGTGGCTTTGTAATGAGCACAAACTTCATCATAATTATCCAGCCAAATAAATGAAATTATTCCTAAACTTAATCGTCGTATAACACCTTCATTGTAACACTGCTCGATCCACTTTATATGTTGTACAGTTTCAGGATTTCGTATTGACTCACCAACCGTCATCACTTTAATAGAGTCTTGAAGTAACTGCTCACGATAGGAACTTTCATCAGGATTATGCTTGGCAAAATAATAACAGGATGCAAGAGCTGAAACATGTTAATTATTATAAAAGATACTTCTAAATCTCGTGCACAGTAATAATTGTACTACATACTTGAAAAATAGACAGTAGCACGTATTGGACGTTCTCTGCAATCTTTTGCGACATCAATTGCAACATCCTTATAGTCAATATATAAATTCTTCCAATATTTTCCTAAAAATATGATAAAACATTATACATGATTGAAGCATATAACCTAAAAGACGGTATTTAGAATAATTACCCCAGCGCTCCAAAATCGTCCCTTTAATTTTCTCAGGTGTTTCTATATTCTCTATCCGTGTAGCAACCTCACTTAATTTGTTACTAGTAGTATCAATAAGCGATTTTATTCTACTCCGAAGAGAAAAAATTCTAGATAAGGCCATGTTGATCCCGGTTGTATAAGCCTCCAGTATACGTATGACACAAAAGGCACATCAGATATGCAATTTTATTTATTTACATCGCGTAATCAGTAATGAGATAAATCATTACTATTATTAGAATACACAATTGAAATCATCCCCGTTCTACTATAACAATAGAAACAAAGTATATCTGCCGAAAATAAACAATTTTAAGTACATATAGTTGAACTTTAGATTTTCAATTAAATTCCACAGCACTGTACATACTCGTGATGTAAATAAGTACTTAGCTATTTATAAATTCTAAAAAATTCTCCAACAAGATAAATTTAACAGTCTTTATCGAGCAATTTATTTAATGAACAAACTTTGAAATATCCGCCTTTCCGTATAAGAGCCAGTAAGCAATGGATCTCCTTTTGAGTATGGGTACATATACATACACACGAAGTCAGAAATTATTTGCCAAATTTCCAAGTGAAGTGTCTTCTTCCCATTGACGTGTCGATTATTCTCTAGACCCCAGGAAGCCGCGACTCATAATAAAAATTCAAGAATTTATATATGTATTATAGATATAGGAATTAACATAAGACACCGTGTCCCTGCGAAGAAAGATATGTAATATGTGATTTGGAAAGTACTTCTTATTCTTACAAATGTGTCAAATTGATAGGGGGTCTTCCCAACACGAGACACAGTCCTGCTCCACTGATACTCTGCCAGAAGATTAAACGTTTCTAGTTGAGGACGACCAACACAAACGCAAACGCGCAAATGTCAGCCGTTCGGTACGAAGAACCAGATGTAGATATGTTTATGGGGTGTAGCTAGGCAATTTTGTATGTCTACAAACTAGAATATTGAGTAAAATTGAAAATATTTGAGTGAAAAGCAATGGAGGGTCAGCAGGTATGTACTTATACGTTTAATAACCTTCATTCGTTTAGCAAGTACTTAAAGAATTAGGACTATGACTCATATCTGCTAGTGTGGCAGAACGAAATCCTTTGTTTCTATCATTCAGCATATGAATTCTTGTACTAATTTAGATTCTTCTACAGGTACGGGCCCTTTATGAATTTAAGGGTGAACCGGGAACAGCAGAATTATCCATTAACGCTGGAGAAATTCTAACAGTGATGAGAGACAATGTGGGTGATGGATGGTGCGAAGGATTTAATGAGAGCGGACAGTCAGGTCTGTTCCCTGCAGCTTATGTTCAAGTGATTGAAGCAGCTGCACCAAGTACAGGTATCTTATTATTTATCGCTACTTCAAATAATTTTATTTACCTACTTAACAGTAGAGTATTTTGATAGTCGGCAATTCCTCCACATCATAAATAATTATTACATAGTAATTGAAAAAATCTTTATAAGTAATTGACTTTATATCAAGAAATTATTTATGATAATTTATATAATTCTTGTACAAATGGCTATCCAATAGTCAGTATAAATATGGCATCGAACATAATTGGAGTATCATATTCATGATAAATAATTATCATTGTGCATGTTAAATGTCAAGCAGTAATCTGCATTTTTAAGATTACAGTACAAGTACCGTGTAATTGATTATTACCATCCTATAAAAACTTTCTTATTGCATTAAAAATACTTGTTTATTATTGAACCTACTTTTATGAAAGGTAATATGACAGCATCCCAGCAAAGCACAGGTGATTTTTGGGATGATGATTGGGACGATGACTCTGATGCAGGACAAACACAACCTTACGTCCCTCCCGTGCAACAGCACCAAACGATACAACCAGCTCAACCTCACACTGTAGACTACGGAGACACAGTTTCCATGCACACAATCCACTCGGTAATACCGGAGAGGCCCATTTCCAATGTACCAAAGAAAAACAACAAATTTTCTACGCTGATAAAGTCGGGCGAAGATAGTTTTCTACTGGGTACTAAATTGTTGAATGTACCAGACAGTGAAAAAGTATTCATTGATGAAATAGAAGGAGGACGCTGTACGTGGGTACCGACTGGTGAAAGTTACAACTGCGTTATCACATCCCCAAAGAAAGAGTCAAAACTCAAGGGCTTGAAAAGTTTTATAGTTTACCAATTAACACCCACGGTAAGTTGATAACAGTCACTAGTTCCTGCTAACTTAAAAGACCATACAGTTCCTTTAAAACACAAACCATTCGTTTTGTAGTTCAACAATATTCAAGTATCTCGAAGATACAAACACTTTGATTGGCTACACGAGCGCTTAGAAGAGAAATTCTGTTTCATCCCAATACCTCCATTACCTGACAAGCAGATATCAGGTCGTTACGAAGAGCAGTTCATAGAGCACCGACGAACGCAGCTACAGGAATTTGTCGATTATGTCTGCAGGCATCCAGTATTATCTCGAAGCCGCGTTTGGGAACATTTCATGACGTGTACTGATGAGAAGCGTTGGAAAGCTGGAAAGCGTCAAGCCGAGAAGGACGAGCTTTTGGGTGTAAATTATTTCAATGCAATCCAGTGTGCCGATCTTCCGCCACTTGACCCGATCAAGGTTGAAATTGAGACTGATGCCTTCTCAAGGTTCATCTCAGGACTGGATCCGGTGGTGAAGAACTTCATGGCAGTAGCTGTAGATCAGACAAAAAAACATCAGGTCCTCTACAAGCGTGAATTCCAAAAGATTGGACAATCTTTTACAGCCCTAGGTCACGCCCTGGAAGCCGACGACAGTAGTAGAGGCAGACTGACCCATGCCCTCAAGATGACCGGGGATGCTTACAACGAAATAGGAAGATTATACGAAGAACAGCCGAAGTTTGACTGGGAGCCTCTTGGTGACAAATTCCATATTTACAGAGGAATCATCAGTAGTTTCCCGGACGTCATCAGTATACATAAGGTACGCTTTCAAGAAGCTTATAAAGATTATAATTAATCTTTAACCCCGCTATTTTCCTTCGCAGAGTGCTGTTCAGAAGCGAAGAGACTCTGAGAGACTAGTCAGTGAACACAAAATGGAGCCACAGCAATTACAGGATCTGTGCATCAGGACAGATGTGATAACCCGCGCCCTTATGGCAGAGGAAACGCATTTTCAATCGGAGCGCGAAATTCACATAAATCAAGCTATGAAGAATCACCTTGTAGAGCAGATAAACTTTTATCAAAAAATTGTGAATAAGCTCCAGGAGGCATTAGCAACGTATGACGGTTGATTATTACATAAAACTCCTATTTGTATTAGAGGCACGATTTAACGAGTCAAAAGTGGTGGACACAATGATACCCTAATTCAACCTAATGCAGAAACCTAGCTACCCTCAGTTCACTTCCCTGCAACTGGGTTACGAATTCACCAGGTGAACAGTTCTTAAAACAAATAGAGTATTACTTTGGCGCACTTTCGGATTGTACATACCACCATCTCGTTATGGACCAAGTAAAAAAAATGATTATCATGAATAATTGCATTTCATCGAAGAAGAAGAAGAAGAACGAATCGAGTGCTAGTATTTATCGAATGGTATGAAATCGCTAAAATTGATCGAATGCTACTATCAATAGTAATCGTGATCTGATAATGGCATTCTTGAAAATTTTTCTATTATCTACACTAAAACGACTAAGGTAGTCGATAATTCATTGTAAAGCGACGATTTGTAAATAGGATAATGATAATTTCATCAAGCGTCTTTTTTTCTTGGAGAAAATTCATTCTCTCCACCACGTCCGCGACCTGAATAGTCAATCATTTCTCATGAATTTCCGCAAGTCCTTATGTGTAAATAAATCTAGTTTACTTCAGTAATTGTCAATATAGATAGTAATACAGAATAGTATGTCAGTATAGTATTGATCCTGATTTATAAACGGATATTACATCTTGTTGGAATGGAAGATAAGCAGTTGAGCGTAGCGATGCGTCTACGGGACTTAACGGGACCAAAATGTCTCACTTTTTAACTCCTTCTTTTCTTAGTTAATTATCAAAGTCACCTGTATCCATGAAAGGACAAAGTCATATTGTGAAGCCTTTGACAATGAAATTTTTCACAATTTTATAAATCGAATGTTGTCATTTATACATAAACCTGATGATCTGCATCTTGGATCATCGTTGCGTTTAACGAACTAATAAATAAGAAACTGTTAACATTTCCATGCCTCAGCGATATTTTTTCAAACTGTCGTAAGTCAAACCGATTGTTGATTAATAAATGATTATTAAATTGAAAATAGAGAGTGCAAAGAATAATTTTGAATTCACAAGTATCATACAGAATTTCTCTAGCGTAGAGAATGGGTATGTCTGGTGCTAAATAGATAATACATTTGTACAGTAAAAAATATGTGAAGAATCAGCCTCTAAGTTTAAACGATACACAATGATTCTTTTTGCCTCTATTAATTAATTTATTAATCTAATTTTAGCGCATTGTACTCACAATCATCATCATGATCCTAACAGCCTTTCACCTGTACGAATATTAGAATCTCGTATCTTGAGCACAAGCTTAAAGTTTTTGTAAATGGTATTAATTATATATATATAAAAAAAAATCGCTACTCGACGAAGTCGGCACTCGAATAAAGGTACCACTGTGTCAATACGAATTTTATATCATCCTAAAAGTCCCCTTTAGTCGTAACGATCCTTACATGCGAACAGAATTATAAAATTAATTTCATGACACAAAATAACTTCCAAATCAAATATATACCAATGAAAGACAATCGTTCCAAGTAATCCTTCAGGCCATTAAGACTCAAAATCATCTCAATAGGCATAATGTGAATAACAGCATGTTAATAAAACATAGTCAATAACAGTTCAGTAGCCTTAAGCAAAATCAAACGTCTCATTAAATTGGCTAAAACCAATAGATCAGAAACTAAAAAGAAAGAGCGCCCTCGCCATTAAAAAAATTAGGCAGCCTTAGGATCTGCTCTATTTCCGTCCTGGCATTTCTAAAAGTACATGAAAATTATTTATAAACAAATGTCTTCGCTGATTTATACAAAGCCAGCTGTAACCAACTGAAAGTATAGCTCGCGAAATGAAGTTACTACCAACGAGCAAGCATTGAAAATGAAGAAAATGACTGTGTACGCGAAACCATTAATAAAAATATCCAGTTAAGACTGTAGCAATACTTAAAGGCTTAAGGATTTAATGAGGAGGATTCCAATTAGTCGTTACTTTTTGTCCAGCGTAACGGATTAGTGGATAGGTGCTTTATACGTATAATTTAACAATAATCATTCAGACAGTTTAGTAACAGCGATAACTCCTTCACCCTACTCAACAATCAGTCTGAGCTTCATAATTTCACTTTATGTTTCCCTTATCAGACTGCGTTATGTGCTTCGTTAAATCGTCATTTAATTTCACCTTAACTTTACATCACATTTACAATGCTCGCTGCCGATATGTTCACTTATGTGGCACGGTAACGTTCGATATAAGCTAAAACCTCATGTTTTTTTTTACTTTCCTTTAGAATTTGAGAGACGCCTCAGCGTTTATCGGCATGCGACTGTATATCTTGCTTAAGTTTTTTTTCCTCTTTCTGTTACATCTTTTTCCCTTGCAATTTTTCTTTATAATAATTAGCTGCAACGAACTCTTCGAGTCGGATGACACGATGTCGATGAGACGACCACGACGCAAAATTTTCGGCGCAGCCGAAGCGCATCGAGCGTAGGAGAACAGAGATAAAGATAAAAGAAAAAATAAGAGAGGTTAGAAAATAATTATTACGATTTTAAGTACAGTATCGCAATTACCCTTACAGCGCGTACTTTTACATTATTTAGTCCTTATCGCTATAGCGTTTTATCAGACTTTCGCAATTTAAGAATTAAGAACCCTGACACTCGTCTTCATTGGATCTCAATAGCGTCTCTCGCAGTGGAACGGTTTCTTTTTAATTAATAATATCGAGTTTCGAATCATCGGCAGGTTTCTTGTCTCTTTTTGTTTCATCTCATTCGCGGGACTTGATATGGGGAAATTCGTTGATAAAGTTTTACTTTGTTTCTTTGATCCTTTCTTTGTACGCTGTAGGATTTAGAAGGTCCTGTAACATTATGTAATAAACGTTACAATACGAATAAGAAACGATACCTATTTCTTTATATATGCATACAATAATATAGGCATTTGTACTATCCGATTACACGGTATGCTGCGATATCCTTGTATCTGTCTACATAAGTATGTCGATTGTATTTCACATTGTATCGAGCATAACTATGATAATTGGATACAAGCATATATTAACCAATCGCTCTCGATAAGCGAACATCACTGACAATTACAAACATACCTAGTAAAACAATGAAATAAAATTCGAGCCGCGTACAGCGACCTTGAGCCACAGGAGTAAGAGTCGTCTGAATAAAGAATATTCTCTTACTCCGATTAAAAGTATCCTAAGGATCGATTAAATTCGTCTGTATAACAAGTCGTAAGTACGAAGGAAACAAAAAATATATATATATGTATAATAAAACAAAAGGAAAAAAGAAAGAAAGAAAAAAAAATCTTAAACACACAGTAACATCATAAAATGAACTTAACGGTCTTAAAAGTAAACGTTTCCCTTAAAAAATGCTCGTCATCGGCATTGTGTCATCCGAAGGCACACCAGAACGGCCCACCGATTTGCGCGACAAAAATATGCACAGCATTATCATATAGATTTGATTGGCATATCGTTATCACGATAACAATTGTGAACAATGATCGTAAAAAGCACAGTTTATAGCCCTCGGTCTTTTCTATAAACCTGGTTACTTAATTTTTTTTCTCGCTTTTCATTGAATTATTTATATTTTTATGGCATTTAATAAAGAATAGATATATATATATATATATATATATATATATATATTTATATAAGTATGCCTTATGTTTATCGTTAACTTTAAAATTATTTGCAAGAGTCAAGTATTAACTTAGCGAATCGATTAAAATCCCTTCGTACATAATTAGCGCCCGATCCACAGAGACAGACGTGTTCGGCGTTCGGTTTACTCCATTAAGTGATTATATCACGGACTTAGTTTTGATCTGCTGAGAAATACATAGAATTCGAGAGTGACGTAGGAATGCCCGCTCGATAAAGAGCAATTAACTTACTTATTTCCTACAGTTTCGGAGCAATTAGCGTTTCTCCAGAAATTTTCTACATTTATATTGTTCGTACCTTCGTTTCTCGCTATAACAGATCTACATTAATGAATACATGTCGACAGACGGATGCACCAAGAGTGCAAAAATAATATACACGTACACGCTCATGCGGTAAGCTAGTTCATATTTTATCCGTCTGTCAATTACTTTTCTCTTTAGTTGTCGCTGCTGTAGTTCGACCGTCTCCCGCCGCCGCCGCCACCCACCCAACTGCAGGGGGTAGCTTCTTCTACAACGCGACCTGAGACCTAAAGACGTTCCCCTTTGCCGTTGGGTCTTGAATGTATCACGACGAAGGTAAACGAACAATCAAAATGGACGCCCGTGGCTCGCTGCAAGCTTACGCGACTTTATCACAATAGCACAGCAATTGCAAGGAACATTTATGGCATCGAACAGAGTCAACGAGATCGAGATTGGCAGCGTCGACAAAAGATTCGAAATTTTTCGAGAAAGTGGAGGATAAGGAATTGCAAGCCGGATGGGGGGAGGGAAGGAGGGAGGAAGGGGCAGGCAGAAAATTGTAAATCGGCGAGTCAATGTCTACCAAAGAAGCTAAGCTACCATTGAAATTCGCAGCGTCGCGAGTACATAAGTATCATTCCTGTCTCGTTTAGGGTCGTAGCGAACCAGGGCTGAATAACGAGCACCATTTTTGTTTTGTCTTCGAGCGAATAACCGAAAACTGCCAGTGGAGCGCTTCAATATTTTCCACGTCGAATATCTTCATGTATATTTTAAACTGTTGTCGTTTAGCAGCATTGCAGATAGAAACAGATCGTTTGTTATTCTTTAAAGTTTATCCGTGACATGAATTCGCCGACGAGCCAAGCGATTCACCAGCCTTTTCGGAACGCTCGAATAATCAGTATAACGTGTACACAATACATTGCGAGGCATTATAGTGCATTGTATAAGTTTTCCATTAACGTATTTTTAGGAATATATGTACACATTTTCTTCATCACTCCAGATTAACTGCGCATCCGCTTTTTATAGCGAGTGAGTACTACGGAACAGGTATTTCATCTTAAACTGTATATCGCGATGGAAGAGAAGGTCTTTAAAATTTTTCCAACGGAGTCGCGACCTCCTTAGAAGTCCTTAAAAGTTTAACAATATTCCTCAAGGTGTCCCTCGAAGGAGTCAGATGAAAGCGATCGTAGTAAAATACACGGATAATCGAAAGCCAACGCGTTAACAGTACCTAACGAGAATCAGTAGAGATCGAAATGGATATAGTAATAGATAGAGTAAAATCGGCGGAGCTACTTAAGATTCTAAATCGTAGCAAGTTCCATCCTTTTAGAGAGTTAGAGAGACCCTCGATTTACATTCGGGCGTAGCAATGAGAAGGAGATAAAGAAGCGCAAGGACAATCGCCTATATCGCGCGGGCTTTTCAACGAAGACCTGACCACGAGACCATCGTCGAAGCGGTTAATTCCGAGTAGAACCGATTACGACACAAGGATGACAATAACAATATAAAGTCGTCAGAATGATCATCGTCATCGTCGTAATCAACATAACCGCAAGAGCGCAGATCGAATCGATCGCGAGTAGTTCAGATAGTTCGTTCAACGAAGCCTCTATCCTGCATGACGATACGCACGAGCGTCGTGTAAGCTGTTTCTTGGCGCAGTATTCAGCTTTTCTTGTGTCGCCTCTGCTTTCTAAGATAGGAAACGTTAGCGCGGAATAACGTAGAGATAGCGGTACGCGTGCTACCCCACAGCTTGAAGCGTTTGCTGCGCACGTATAAGGGAAAGTCGGGCTGTGCATTAGAAGAAGGTAACGGAGAAGAGGTCGGTGAAGTCGAGGGCGGTGAGAAAGGAGAGGATGGAGACGGGGCCACCACGTTTGGCAAGGACGTCGGTGGCACGGGAGTGTGCTTCAATTGTAGTTGGTCGACGGTGGCCCCGGGACTCTGTGTTGCTGCTGTTGCTGTTGTTGCTGTTGGTGGTGATGATGGTTGTTGGGGTTGAGTTGGGATTGTTCGGGGCGCGGATTGACGCTGGAGGGGCCTGTCGATCCTGGTCCCTGCTGCTGTTGGCCGCTGTTGAGCGCCAACCGTTGCATCTGACGTATGACCGTGGCCGCGTGATATGCTTGCTGCAACCATGACACAACAGGGAGACTTTCCTACGGAGCCTGGCGAGCAAACACACACATGCTATCAGTCGCTTGCTAATCGATTATCCGTACTAACCTTCCACCTTGACTTGGCAAAGTTCTTTTTAAGTTGTTCCGATACAGTACCATGGATATTTTTATTGCTTGCTGCGTTGCCGGATATCCTGGAAAAATCAATTCATATTGCTTAATCAACTCGAATGCACTGATCCACTTACGGGTACGAACAATTAGCGAAGGAGGGGCTGGTAGCGATATGAATCGGTAGCTCGCTATATATATATATATATATGTATATACACATCATAGCTCCAATAATATCCAGCGCGCTATTTATCGATTAAATAATAACAACATTCTTCTGATGCACTGATCCGACGAATCAGTCGCTACCAACCCTGCCTGAGCTTATCGGTACGATTCCGCTTATCCTATACTTTGAATGGACCTCGCAATCCCACCGATACACCCTTGATAAAAAAAATATATATATACTAGATTAGTAAGAAGGGCACGTGATATAGTGTCATGTTGTTTTTGCAAAGAAGAAACCCGATGGCACCAGATAGTAGAGAATGTCAGAACAAAGCAAGAATAAAGCAGAGAGATAAAAGGAGAGAGCGAGATAGAAACAGTGAATGAGAGTAGATTCCGTGAATAAAGATAAGAGACCAAAAAAAAGAAAATTGCGTGACGATAAGAGAAAGTGCGTCTTTTACTTACTGCAAATTTTGTCACTACACTTTTTTTTTCTTTTTTTTTTTTTAATAACTTTAATATACATTCTCAATAATTCCGTAGATCCAACGTCCCTGATACCTGGGACATAATCGTGTTCAGTAATAGCAGTGGACATACCAAAAAAAAAAAGAGATCTAATCATAAAAGTAGCATCCGTGCGTTTAGTAATTGCATTAGTAATAAAAAATCATCGTCAATAATTAATTGCTAATTGTGAGTGCCATTGAGCACGTAATAATAATTATTCTGTGCTTCGTATATCAGACAAACGAGTGTGGCGTTTAGGTGCGTCCAAAAGCATACGTTTCACGTTACGTATATAGATGATAAATAAGGCCAGAGAGACAAACGTATACACGCAGTGTCAGTAATATTGTCCTTTGTTATCAAATCCTCTAAAAAGTGTCGTATGCGTCCTCAAAGAAATAACTTACCAGGGATGCGCCAATGCCTGCTTGCAGGTGTAACGTTCCTCGACATTGACGCACATCAGCTTGTGGATGAAATCCTTTGCGGAGTCGCTGATATCGTCCCAGTACGGCGAATCGAATTCAAATTCACCTACAACAGTCTGGTTAGCTCTTTTCTATAGGGTGGACAGTATTCGTACTCATTGAAATAAAGTTGGAATCACATACGACTGCACGATATAAAAGTCAGGCAGAATAAAGGTTTAATGTGAGAGAGAAAGATTCTTCGAAAATCTTTATGATCCAATGACTTTCCAATTACCCATGATTATTTTCAATAACGACATTTATATTTCTAACGATTCGTCGCGACTGCCTTCCCAATTGATGACACGTACGCGAGCGATTCCAAATCCTTTTTTTCAATGTGTTCGTTACGAAGTATCCGGATAGGACGAAGCAACGTGAAATGCCAGATCGACGAAGAGCACTCGGATATATCAAAGAGAGAAACGTGAAGAAGCACGTTAAACGTGAGCGACGATAGATAATCAAAATGTCACGTAGGCACAAGGCAATATCCGTTTACTTACTACGTTAAATACGTACTATAGCAGCATATAAGAACTAGAATATAGCACCTTAAAAATGAAAATAAGAAATTAATAATTAGCACAGTGCCACGGTGTCGCTAGTATCGTGCGGAACGCGTATTGTTTTTATTAAAAAAAAAAGAAAGAAATAAAAATAAATTATCCATTGACATATCGTCACGATACATTTCAGAATGATGGCGATGGTTACCTTTTAAAATTTGTGCAAACAGATTGGCATCGTTCTCGTCGTAGAAGGGAGGATAACCACAGAGAAGTATGTACGAGATGACGCCTATGCTCCAAACGTCCACAGCCTTTCCATATGGCTTCTGCGCCAGGACTTCGGGCGCTGAAAAACAAATCTCGATAATAAACTCTTTCCTCCAGGAGATACACAAAAGTAATGCGGCTACGTATAATAAAACTCTCGAAATTTATTATACGAAAAAGAAAGAGAACGCACGTAATTCCCTCTGCAGAAGGAATTTTCCGCGCGCACTAACTTACCGACGTATCCCGGAGTACCGCAAGCAGTGGCCATTATTCCAGAATCTTCCATCTTCGATAGGCCAAAGTCACTGATCATTATCTTACTATCCTCATCGGGACTGTAATAAAGGAGATTCTCAGGTTTCAAATCCCTATGAACGACACCCTGCTCGTGCATGTAATCCACAGCCTCCAGTACTTGTCTTATCAATCCGGAAGCATCCTTTTCCGTATAGGAGCCCTTCTCCACAATTCTGTCAAAGAGTTCGCCACCGGTGACCCTGAGAATCAACAAGAAAGATACGAGTGAGTAATCGGAGATGACGTTAAACATTAGACCCAAACAACTGCCGGAGGACGTCTATGAAAGAAAATATATAAAAGGCAATTCATGTACATTGATTTGCAACGTTAACTCTATTGTTAAGTTAGATACCAAAAAAAAAAGAAAAAAAAACTGTTTAACTGTCTAACTGTTTAAACCAATATTACCAACGTTCCATTATATATTCTATTAGCATGTTTGTCCATGGATAAAAGTCTCCGTGGTTCATGAGTAACAGTTGTGAGTCATCAAAAAAATTTTGTCTCATTACTCTTAGTTAACTCACAGTTCCATCACCAGATAGACCTTGTGTTTGTCCTCGAACGTCTCCAGGAGCTGTACGATGTTCGGATGGGTTAACCTGAAACAATTGAAACAATTCTTACTACCAAGTATTTAATTGCCACTTCGTCAACATTTAGAGCCCCACCTCCCCATGCTGTCAGGGGGGTGCACCGTCTGCATGCTACCCTACTTTAAAGGTACACATATATGCGCCATTTGTGAGAGTACATATTCAAGGAGAAAGCGAATCACGCGTATTCGCATAACCGTGTCGAAATTGACCATAGAAAATTTATAAAGGTAGAGTAAAAGTACACTCGGTTCGACGTAGTGTCAGAGAGTTTGTCTCGACGTTAATAAATCAATGTTACGTAACGATACGAATATTTTTTCGCGCGTTATACACAAAGTACAGTCCCTGCAAAAGATGGCGCTTTAATGAATTTAGAGGCCAAACACGAAATGTCCCCGCCGCTCGGTCCTAAGTGAATTCTTAATAACGAACAAGAGGTCCTACTGGTCCCAGAATTTCGTAAGGACGACTTCCACGTTGACACAGCAATACTTTATTTGAAACATTGCAACAATGCGCGTGAAATAATATCGATGCGTCGTGCACGATAAAATCGAATTTTATTTCGATTGGCATTAACCAAAGAGAACTAATAGATCGAAGTGGCACAAAATATACTAAAAGCCAGTGATCCCTCGTATACGTAGCGAATAGAATATACATTATGTGTATATCGAAAAAATTTCGACACGTGCAATCGTCGACATATGGATGCACACAAGAAATCCATTAAGCCAGGCCCTTGGATCTTTCGCAAAGCAAAGTAGTATTAGAAATTACATTAACAGTCCCGTCTTGCCAATCCTTCATCAGCTGTACCTTTCGTATCCCACGGGCAAAGTATACATATACAATTGTACCAAAGAGAGACTACACAATAAACATAAAAAGTTCTCGTACGACTGAAACAAACAAGTACTACTTAAATTAGACGGAAAAGACAAACGGTAAGAAAACACAAATCAATAAAATAAATATCGGAGAGATCGAACTCTCGCGTAACGAGTACATCGGGCCATCTAAATATCATATATAGCCAAAGCATTAAAAAGTCCACCGATTGCATTTCAATAACGTTCACCAATTGCATTGTAGATAATTGATCCCACCGAGTATATGCATCACAATAAAAAAAAAAAAAATGGCATACAGTATACATATACAGAGTTGTATATATGTATGTATACATATTATATATAAGACACATAAGCCATCCACTGGAAGCCGCGAGAACGTGACTATGTGTGCGTCTGGACATTCGTGTATTTAGTGTCGTGTATGAATACAGTGTTGCGTCTGTGTGTGTGTGTGTGTGTATGGGTGTGGGTGTGGGTATGAGAAAACACGAGGGTTACGTGTAATAAGCATATCGGTATCACATATGTATATACGTACGTGCTATTGGGACTTGATATCGATATATGTATTGACGCTCTATAAATGGGTAAGATGATACGTAATTTACAGGTGCGAGAAGCATCTGCGCCTAAGAAAATTGGAAAGATGCAGGAGACCGTTTTAACGTCTCGTATGGAATTATAAGCGTCTCGAGGCGCATACGTAACGTACGGAATTTCTTCGCGTGGCTTGCGAGAACATTGAAGCAATGACGTAGACGTGTAATTAGAAATTCGAAATTGTCACGTGACTCCGACGAATAATTTTCGGGCGAGTTAATGGGGTGTCCGTTAAATTTTGTTGAACTTCCTACGCGCGTTACTCGTGTGTAGGGATAGACCAAGAATTAGTGTATTATTTTCGAATAAATAAAATTTTTTCTATCCGTTGCCAATTTTGTGTATAGTTTGATTGCGACAGTGTATACTGAGTGCTCGATGCACGTGTTCACGTTAGATTTAGGATAGACGTTGAAAGCGATGAAAATTGGACATTTTGGGGAGACTTAGAAGGAATGAGGACCTGGGAGGGGGGAGATAAATGAGAACAGAATGAAAAATTGCGAGAGTAATATGAGACGTGATTTGTCAATGAGATTGAAGAGAGAAAGAAAAAACTGTTTTACGTAGAAATTTTCAAAAATTTTTTTTGATCTCACTCTTTTCGAAATATTCCATTCCTCAGGACTGATTTTCGATTGTGTAATGAGCAGAGGTCTGGAGGTCGTTTTCTTGTGTGACGTGTCATGCATGTACGGGGTACATCAGAAGTGCGCGTGAATCGATAAAAAAATGACACCCTATTAATTCCCTAATACGGTAAACAAAATGTGATGTAAATCCCACGGGAATTTAATGGATCCGCCCAAAAATTCGACAGCCTTGACGACACGATTAATCATGGTTATTCCGAAAAACTTTATTAATTATCGAGAAAACTTTCAAAAGTGATACTACCTGACTCGGTTTCAAAGACGAGTATTCGACTGAAAATTTAAGAATCCCGAGACTGATAAAAATTTATATAAATTTGAAATTGCAAATTAGTCAAGTAAATAAGGATCGGATTCGTTGGAACAAAGTATTTCGAAGAAAAAAAAATGAAATAAAATACAAATTAACGTACAAAGAGATACAGATACGGATAAGATTTAAAAAATGAAAAAAATTTCATAATAAAATGTATTATAGATATCGGATTTGGTAATTGAAAAAAATAATCGACAATACGCAACATATACGTATATGTGTGTATATATATATATATATATATATGGAAGACGATGGGTGAGATTGTGAGTGTGCATGAGTATTTGCGTGCGATTCCGAAATTGTAAATGACGTATGAACGTATTTTGTTGGTCGAGTGATAACAAAAAAAATAGAGTGCCGTGGTTATAGGCAGTCGGTACCCGTGCAAAGGGCCCACACTTACCATCCTCTTTCGCCACTACTATCCGACTTGAGCGGCCCATCACCACTGTGTGGTGTCACTGTTTCACTGAACCTACGAATTACAATAACACCGTACACAATCACATAATACATATCGAGTGCGGCTGATTGCTTGATTGCCTGTACGCTTGTTCGGTGTTTGATTAGTGATCTGATTAATTAAATCGCTTAAAATAAATAGCCTCTCCACAGTGTACAAATAACATGAATTTGGCGGAAACGCCGGTGTTACGCGATAAAAAGAAAAGATACGAAACAGAACCATGGCAAGGTATTTCAGAAGCATATGGGATAAGGGGATATCGATAGAAAATGTACAATCAATAAATAGTGAGGTTGACATAACCTATAATATGTCAATAACAATAATCGAGCTAGTGGCTGTGAATTGAAGTTGGTAATTTACTTTTTCTTTTGATTTTGAATATAAATTTTAAGCTCTATACTAAAGCAAAGATGGTAACACAGCTTTCAGATCTTCAATAATGTTATGATAATCTGTGTTAAACTTTAGGCGCAGGCCACATGGCGTTAAATGGAATATAAAAAGGGAATTATTAAAAGAGGCGGTATCAAGGAAGAGGATACGTTTATCAGGTAGCGTCGTATACGTATAAGACTGTGTATGCAAATAGACAAGGAGAGATAGTGCGCATTAATAATTCCATAGAAAAGTCAAAAGGAGAAACTGGAATCCCCATTTAAATACGAAAGCTGAAGATTGTTATGAATTTACTTGAAGATTTTTTCAATTGATATAACGTTGAATATTATTACAGAGAAATAGGACTTGTAACCTAAGGAGAACCCAGCCAGTTCTGTAATGGATCTGATAACTTATCGTTTTAAATATGCATTGTTTTCCCGCCCCTTGATACATGACAAACTTCAGACAGCACGCATTTAAAAATCCTACTGCGGATATATTTTGTACATTGTCATCAACTTCTTGGACCACCTTCTCTCATTGCGTAGATGTGTACATGAGCTTGTTACTGCGGGAATTAATTTTAACTGTAACAAACATACGAATTAACAATTTAGCACACGACATTTAGGGAAGGTAACGTGGACAGCCATAAGAGCTCGCATCAGATTTCATCATCTCACAGCACATTGAGATTCAAATGTTCGAAAAGTGGAAAGTGCAGCTGCCGGTATACAGGTTAGTTCAAACTCGCTAGTCGGGCTTGACAGATGTCAGACGGTCGGGTATGATTAAGTGCCTCCGAGTAGCAACTTTCACAACCGAACCAGCCATTGGTAATGTAGCGAATAAATATTGTCGAATTTCAAAATACTACTGAAATTCTAAAAATATGAAAGTCATTGGCACTCGTAGTCGTACCCGTGAAACGGGTGACTCAAGGAATGTGTCTACCTTGATTTTTTTTAAACCTTTTCCGTCCTTCTCCAACACACGCAAACGCCCATAAGTATGTCTCTGTCGCACTCGCGGAGTATATACGAAAGTCGAAAATTCATTGCGTCCTTCCTCTTCACTGCCAAATGTTACTGAACCAAAACCTTCGCGTGACGACTGTCAAGTTTACTTGACTTGTTTCAACTGTATATACCTGTATACCTGTGTGTATACACATATCTCGTGTATAATAAAACATAATCGTGGAGTTGCACATGTAGTGTGAGCAGTATTATATGGACGGCGTTGAAACGCGCGAACTACCGTGCATCTGGTCGGCGCTTGTGGAAACTTTGACAAGTTTACTGAGAATATAGAATTTCTTTCAAGTTCCTTGGAATGTGATTCTACGTTTCAAGAGAAAGAGAGTGTGAGAGAGAGAGAGAAAGAAAGAGAGAGAAGCTGATATAGAGCGACGTTCCACTAGCGTTTCCTATTATTTATCACCCACTGTTGCTACACTAATAAAGTAGTATAGCTGCTATAGTAATCGAATATAGTAATAAAGTGTGAAAATAATGTAATAATATAGTACACACGGGGCAATAGGCTTTTGATATAAGAAGCGCGCAATATAAGAAGCATGCAGAAAAGTAGTGGAAACCGATCCGAGTGATCTTGGACCAGTTCTCTCTTTTTTTTTTTAATCGGTTTAAGCTAACCGAGGTGCTTCTTTTTTTTAACTTAAATGGAGTGTCCAGTGTCATCCATTCTTGGGATAGTTAGTTGGTTAGGCTTTTAGGAACAGACTGTTTCTCATAGCCACCAAAAGCCTACCTTCGCAGTACTTTGATTTCATTCTCTAAAGAGTCTTCCTTCCCCTTCAGCGCTTTCTTGTCAATAATTTTCACTGCAAACATTTGTCCTGGTTTGTCCTTACTCTCGGCTAGTCGAACCTCTGAAAAGGCACCCCTGTGGAAGAGAAAGAATCATTATAATTCCTTGTACAATCTATCTAGCAAAATATGATATGCTTTTTCAATAGATCATACATGATATTAAACAATATTACATTGGTATTAATATCATTTACAAAACTTTATGTGAAAGAGGATGTGACTGACTATTTACACATATGGTTTTATTATTTAAAATGATATATGCTTGTTCTACGCATATACTGATGACTGATATCAGTCCATTCATCTATTATGAACCTGTTTGTTGAATTTAGTCAAGGATTTTACATAATTATTAAGTATTTTTGTCAGTTTTCTTGAATAACAATGATTACATCCAATGCGTGTATTGACGTAGATTCTGTTTTTACATTGATTATGACCAATATAAAAATCTTTAGTATACAAGTGTCATCTTCATAATTAAATTTGAATTATATTTAAATGATAGGCCTAGAAAGCATAGAAGTAATTATAATGAATGAGATAAATTTATCATTGTGTCAATTATCTTAAAATAAATACTTGAGTATAGAAGCATAGAATATATTAGCTCTTACAGATAAATGAGTCATAATTTGTCTTTATGAATGGTGATAACATACCTAGCTGGGTGAATTACCAAAGTATCATGCCTTAATGACAATCGATATATCGCTTATCAATCCTGATTGTAGACTTTTAATAAACAAAAATTTTATCACCTGAACTAAGATTTGCTACGAGTATCTTATTTAGTAGAAACATCATGAATCACAATGATAAGTCACTTTTCATAAGGAAAACAGTCTACGAATAGTTTTTTCAAATAAATACTAAACAGGTTTTTCTAGAATTAAAATAAGGTGCAAATCTTTGTAATTGGTATAAAGACTAACTGCTATTCCATATAAAATATTCTAACAGAGTCCATAAGAAGGCATCGGCTAAGTGAGTCTGAATTTCATAGAAATACAGCATTACTCTGTACAGCGCTGCAAACAAGTTATAATCAAGAACTGCTTTCTCTTTGTACTGTGAGAATATACCAGTCTCAATTGGTTGCATAGTACTAGATATAATTATACCAAGCAACAGTGAGATGGTGGTTGCCTAATGTAAACAAGTTTTTGTAAGAAGTAATCACGTTATACAACTAAGTAATATCATGTCAAGCTCATTTATTTGTTTGACAACCATTAAGTACAGAAAATTTCTAAGGCAATTTGAGCCTAGGGATACGACAGGAAGCTACAATAATAATCAGTTTTTCATTTATCGTACACTTGAGCCTCAGCGAGTCTAGTGGAAACCAAAACAAATGAAGTGTTTATCAGGCAATATATCACGACATATATCATATTTCCGTCTTCAAGATATTTCCCAGGTGAACGATGCAACTCAATGCGTTTACTTATCTTCGCAAGGCACGATCACCTGTTTGCAGATGAATATCTATTTACGATGCATATTTACCCTGTATTATCATCGTTTACACGAGGTTTTTAATGTAGGCACTTATATACCATGCATACAAATGTATATAGATGTACCGACGAAGTCACTATGTAATTAGTCACGAGTGTTTCAATACGCAAAAGATAATTCAAGATGGACATAAACCCATGATAAGACCACGTCCAAACATTGGTTCTTAGTAAGAAATTTTTAAAAGGATGAGCATGAAATTAGTAGAACCGGAAATACAAGGGGTTCCTTTATAAAAGAACATAAATAATCGATTCAATTGGTTTTAAATTCGCGATCACCGAAAGCCGTGCAAATGCCAATAGTAGGCCAGGGCTATCCAGCCAACGATATGTTTCTTGGATAGCGCTTGAAGGTCTGAAAATTATTGGAAAGGACGAGAAAGCGTCCCTGGTACTGTGATAAAACGATGGGATGGTATTATAGAAATAAAAGTACAGTGTATATATGTATTTCGATGCAGGTACATTTTGCATAAGTGTTTCAAGATGCGACTGAACCATACAAAGAAGGTTAGGGTTCCGGATGCATATAAAATTATCATAATTCATAATAATATCTTCGGTACTATGAACAGCATATGACTAATAATGAAAACGATAATGAGAGTAAAGAGAGACGTAACATGGGAGTTTCAAGAGTGAAATAAAAAGAGAGAGTAAAAGAGAAGGTCAGAGACAGTGCCAGCTGTCGAGCTGTCAAAACGCAAGTGGGGAAAACCCTTAGAGCCATGAGGAAGAATGGCCCTTTTTCCCCAGGCAAACGGCAACGAAATGAAATATATATTTTTTCTTAAGTACCAAATAGCCATATCTCATCAGTTATTAAGTACATATAAGCCACGTATAAAAATACTCACGTCCCAAGGAGTTCTTTGAGGATGTACTTGTCGTCGACGGACGGAGACTTGTCGTCCTTTCCATCCTTCTTGAGTTTCTTGTTCGAATCCTTCTTGCCAAAGAGCGGCATTTTTCTTAGTTTAACACTAAAAATCGACGATACACGATAAACAATACACAGCGACTTTAAAATCTACACACGGATCTCTTATCCTTAAAAACTCTCCCGACTGTTCCTCGACGTAGTTAGGCTTCCACGAGAGCGTTCTCACTTACGACGTATCCCAAGACAAGACAGAACAGAACAAGACACTCTCCCGCGAGTACACGCCCGGCTCGGCTTAGTTCGGCTCGGGCCGCCGATTTTCGCCAGACTAATAAGTAACAGCGAATACCGATATATACGATATGTATATACACCGTATGTCTCTCTTCCAATGTTGAAATGCACTTGTTCAAAATTGCTTTGGCATACAGTTCCTTATCCGCTGCCGTAACGACACGTTTGCTACTTTGCTAGCTTGTTTGCTTGCTGCTGCTGTTGGCTAGCTAGCTGCCTGGCTCGTTGGCTCGGTGTCGCGGATCGGGCTCAGGGTCGCGGCCTCGCGCCCTCGCACCACCACCGACAGATAGCTCCGAGCTATCCGGCTCTCCTATCTATCGCGATTCGACGTCGCGTTTCGTTACTCCCGATAAACATTTGCCCCCGGTCGCTCGGGTCATGTCGTTTGCTCTGACGCTTCTCTTTGATTCTATCACTTGACACTGTGTGTTAAGCGACTTCTTTAAGTCTGATTTTGCAAATTGCTCGCGCACAGTATACTATCCTTGCAACACGTAGACAATTTGGCAAGTGACACTGGCACTGACTGCTTTACTTGACTCTGGTGCTGCCAAGGCAAGCGAGCAAGGATCTGCCACGAATTACTACGTCGACTCGTAATGCACAGTGCTCACGATCTTTATAATATGCTTGCCTAACCTGGCTACAAGCTTCCTTCGACAGCCACTGAACGGCGCCGCTTTTCTTTAGATTCTTACACTTTTCTAGAGCATAGTTCTAGAAAAATTTTTTTAATATCTGTCAGTTTACTATGTATTATAACATTTAGAAAAGTCAGGTATGGAATGTACGTAGGAACTATCTGCGTCGGGATTAATATATCTTATTGTACCTGTATCATTTTATACGAGATACTTTTTAATGCTCGACAACAGATTCTGTACATGGACCCGAGTCGCAACCTGTCGTAAATCATGTCGATTATGTTTTTTGGCTCTTAGGTTCTACGAATGACGGTTAGATGGCGATATTGCATGAAAGGATCTGAGTGATATAAATAAGTTTACGTACATCGAATGATTATGATTATTTTTAGAAACTATATAATTACGTACGTATACTACAATCTGCACTATTGGGAAATTTTATAGAGGAATTCAAATCTATTATTGACTTAGTGGATAAGATTCTGTAATATCTGATTCTTTATGTTCAACGTAGAGCTTCGAAGTTACGCCACTATGGTGCGCCACTGTATGGTCTACAGCTCTATCGGTGATGAGTAGGGAGATACAAAACGCTACGGTTTTAGGCGATACCAAAAGCAGAGATGAGTAGATGAGGAGGCAGCCATAAGGAAAGGAAGGAAGGAAGATGAGTAGGGAGATGCACGACGCTACGATTTTAGGCGATACCAATAGCATGGCGCTAAATCGTAGCGGCGAGTCTGGAAGTAGGATTTTGTGATCATCGCCTCCGTCGATAATGCGAATTCCGTCGTAGCCGACCGCAACGTGAACACGAACCTGCAGCTTGGCGGGCAGAGGTTCCCCGCTACCTCTCCGCTGATTCCCAAAGCAACCCTTAGAACGAGACCAGGAACTACAGAACTCCTCGAGAACTATTGCAAAAGGCCTACTGTTGGAAAATTTGAAAAATACGTATTTTATCGATGTTGCGTGGATTCTACTGACTCATTTTAATTCAGTATCGAAAAACTAACGTCTGATTCCTGATCAGCGCGCCAAAGTATCTATTATGGCCTCTGACCTATGTATATCTGTTGAGCGACCTCGTAGCGGTGAGTGACGGAAACCTCTGACCACAAAGCTATACGATCGTGATCACGTTCAACTCGGTTACGACATTTTGTGATTATCGACGGAGACAATGATCACAAAATCCTACTTTCGAACTCGCCGCTACGATTTAGCGCCATGTATTTAGTATTGCCGGTATCGCCTAAAACGGTAGCCTTATGCTTCTTCCTACTCATCTCTGATTCTATATTCCTTTTTTCTTATTACGTATATTGAATCATGAGGAGCATAAAAGTAGAATTCTTTCTCTGCCCTTATTTTAAAATTGGCTAATGCCCACAAGCCAAAAACGCACTTTGCGAATGTGCCAAATGAGTTTGTATCATTAGGAACATTCATTGACACGTCGATTACATTAATGAGGTGGAATTCTTTGATATACGGATGATCCAGGAAGAATGAGGAAATTAAATTATATCATTATTCAAGCTGTGCTCAATTGGTTCGATTAATTTTTTTTCGTATAAGATTACAGCTTTACAATCAGAAAAATACATCGAGGTAAATAATAATTATTTCACACTTATAGAAAATTTAGTTTCTTAAGATTAACCAGTAACGTCATCGTTTCGATAACGCGGAAACCCATTATCCGACAACTTGATTACATATCCATTATAATATTTATATTTAATACAAACTGCCTAAAAATTCAACAAATATGGTCGATCACTAAAATTTTTACACGCCTTCTATTACTACTACATCATCCACATGGAAGGCTGAATAGGATTTTTAAAAAGTTCTAGAATCTTCAGGCTGATAATTTTCATACGTTTTTCCATAATACCATATTAACTGTGAATATAGTATACACATTTTTCTCGATTCTTGAAAATTAAGAATAATAAATGTATTGAAAAATGATCAAACCGAAAAGAATCATTTAAATTTGGCATGAGATACGTTAAAAAAAAGTTCTAAATAAAATAAAACTTTAGACTATTTTTTGTCCCGGAAGTTATAAGAACCGCCAGAAAATCGCTTGAACCGTGTAAGCTAGTGTTATCGCGCTTTTTCGTACCAAGTTCTAAATGCAACTATCACACGTTTTCAATTTAAATGAAAAATCGTTACCAGGTTTGCCAATCTATGAATGATTTGTCGCTAAGTGACTCATTCGTACAAACAACAAAGTGTTTCGAAGCGTTACTTTATGACTCCTAAACGTCATCCGGTGTTACTTTTACCAATAGTCCATTTACAGGACGTTCGTGTAGCCGTTACGAGGCCATAGGACTGTCGTTACGAGGTTATAACAATTAACCAGATAAGAGCAGCCTATCGCGAGGGTTGCAATTAAATCGAATGCGATCTGTGATAAGCGTTTGTGAAATAATAATATAAATTTTCATCTACCAGCTCTTTAGTATATCTATACGAGCTTAGAAATCATAATACAGAACGATAAATGTTCCTGGTTGCACGATTATTAAATCCTTAATAACAGCCTGAATGCATTGCAAGAATAAATGAAATTAGAGTCACGATTCACAAATTACATTTGGCAACTAGAAACAGAAATTTTTCAAACTTTCTCCCTTTACAAAACATCTCGTCGTGTATTTATTCAAGACTCGAAATTGAAATTTTGAAATATAGGAAAAGCTCAAACGCACACGTAATGTAGAAAATGATAGTACGAGTTTTCTTATTTGGTCAGTAACTTTTCAAATATACAGACCCATTGAGACTTGAAGCATTTCCTTCGAATTTCTCTATAATTAATTTAATTAATTTAATTTTTGATGTCACTAAATTTTTATATCACTGATAATCAACTCGCTACGCTTCAAAATGGAATTACAGTCACCATACCTGAACGCGGCTTAATTATAGCAATAAATTTATAGAGAATTCATGACGTCTCGTCCACGGGGAACATCGAGAAGATTTAATTTATAGAAAGACACTTCTAGTCGATTGTCACAGATGAACATTTTACTTTCAACTGTCCTTTCGCATCTTGGCCCAAATGCCGGATTTATTCGAATCACTGTGTAAACGTGAATGCCATACTTGAGGTTATGTCGACAGGTACGTTAATTCCCAACAGGACTCGGAGTTAACAGAAAACGAAAGTACGTACGTCTTTGTAATAAAGTAACTAGTTATATTTACACGAAGTAATCGATATTAATATAAATTTTTTGATAAGCATATTTTTCACAATTTATGTAATAAAATAAAGAAAAAATATGAAACCTTCGTGATACGTGTCTAATCGCACTTTACTATCATGGCGTAACGACGAGCGATTAAGCACGTAATTTAGACGCTTCTTTAAGTCAATTAACTAGAGAGAACTCTGCGCTATCTTGGCAAATTAGAGATTATATCTTGAGCGAAGAGTGTAGCCTGGTAAAAGATTGAAAATTGAAACCATAAGTTATAATTATCCTTAAGATGTGCTTGTCGAGCAATGGCTAATTAATCAAACGGTTAAGATATCAGATGAGACATTAATAATTACGATTAATCGTTTGGATTATATGGAGATATTAGAAAATAATGTGAGAATTTAATTACTGTGATAAAGATCGACCGGAATAAAGGTAAACATTCTTTTCCGTATGTGTTTCAGTTGAAACAGTACTGAAGAACCACATTCCAATTGCAGCAGAGACTTTTTACGTCATCTTCAAGTTTCATTCCGGTTTTCTAACGGTTCACACGAATACGTATACGCACCTAGGAATCGTATGTAATGACGCAAAGGATAAACCAAAACTCCCGTTAACGCGACACACGAAAATAGTTAAAAGAAAATCGTGTCGGCCGCCAGAAAGGGACGCCGAGGTGAAACTTGAAGGAATTTGAAATCGTCACTAAGTGAGCTAGAAAGTCAAAACCCAGAATTCGTATGAAAGCGTAATTACATATTAATTCCGTAAGGATCCGTGAAATTAGTTAAATCGACAAACCATACCTATACATTCCAGTGGCTGAAACCTGGCGGGAAGAAATTCAAAAGCATTAAACAAAGGATTCTCAAGATGTAGCGCGAAATTCAGTATAGATTCAAGTTAAAGAATTCGCATGTGAGACAAACGGCTGTATGCAACTGTACGCAATGAGATACAAGAGTAATGATCGGAAGAGAAAGGTTCGCTGAGTTATAGCTCTCTTTTTTTCTCTCATTGAACTTTTTTCTTCGTTTCTCAACAGTCCAGATACATTTCCAAGCATCCACGATGAAACGTAACGCAATCCTTCAAACCACTGGAGAGAAAGGTTATATACTTCACCACAGACATTTTTCCTTATAATTTCATGCGACCCGCCGAAATCCACCTTCACTCTGTGGTTAACAGTCTCTTCCAGTCATTTTTACGTGAGGAGTGCACATTAGCATGATGGCATATGCTTTAATGAGTTAAAATAATAAATTCGAAAAGTGGTTACTTCTTGCCAAGCGTCTGTGTCATGAGTAATCGCGAAGCCAGTTTACGTTCCAGCTGTTCATAACCAAAAAAAAAAATCTAGCGATACCTGTCGTTCATATATTAATTGACAGTGACTGTATTTACATATAATTATCATCGCTTGCATAAACATCAAATGAGGTTTGCTTAATAATGCTAGTTGCATAATCTTTTATTAGATTGTAAATCCTAAGAGGGTTTTACTTGCTTGATAAGCATTACTCTCTTATCCTTGGAGCATTTCAGGTAGCAATCAGCTCTAGCAAGAAAGACTTGTCATTCGCTTCTGGAATTTTTCTCGATTCTTGGATCCGGTTTCGGTACCAATCATAGTAATACAAACTCTGCTCGCTTTTGTGTACATGTGTTTTTACAGTGAACGCTTGTGTGTCGGTATACATGTATATTAGATTTTTAGGCTTATAGTCAATCCACAACATTACTTAGCCAATGTGCTACTTTCAGCTGTGGTTGTTTCACACAAAATCTAGTCATTGGCTATAGCTATATAATAAGAGTAAAATCAATTCGAAGAGAAAATTGGAGTTAATCGATTGGTTCGTTATGGCAATTTGTCAATTATTGATTTAGGATAGTATTGTCGGAGAGGATTCAGGAGAGTTATATTTACAGACTATTCGAAACATGTAAATTTGAGCAAAATCAGTATATTGTAAGACATGAGTGAAAGTTTTGTAACACATATTGCTGTCATCTGAACACTTTACAACTGCCAATTAGGTATAGGGAATGTCTTTCGTTTGTAAGAATTGGTCTTCAATTAATCATTGATGCTAAGTCTAAAATATAAAATTTGAAAGTTTCAAGATATTCCTCTACTGCATTCGTCCGTCTATCTTATATAGAATAAGCGTTACACCCTGCATGTGGGGAATTCCAATATCCCAATAATTCAGCAGTCCACCGTAGACACTCACAATGGCAGAACTGGATTTCGTGAGGGCACGTTTTTTAGATACAGGTATATATAAAAATAAAAATACACATGGTCCGAGCTACGCGTGGAACGAATAGAGGAATAAAAATAAATATACTATCATAGGCTTCTATGCGCCGACGATTCTCCAGCTAAGCCATGATCGTCGAGCATCCAATAAAATTAGATACGACATTGAAAAATCTACTTTAAATATTTGTCTCATTCTGTCTCCATGTATATAGTATATATAACTACACATATACTGAAAGTACGTATAAGCACGTGTTGTTGCGAATATTTACATATTGTCAACTCGGACTCGAATTTTATTCGAATCTTATTCACATTGTGCAGGCTGTTTTTACATATTGATATACACAGGAACAATTGTATACAGGATTATTCAAGTTAAATCGATTAGTCAGATAACGTGTATCTAACCAAAATAATAATTCTTATCTGAGACAATCAAGCGTATGAGATAATTATAATGATACTAAAGTGATAAACACGAAAACCAATTCATGGATTTGAGCTGGATAGTAAGACATATAAATATATATGTATATCCGTATATTATAAACACTAAGCTGGCGATTAATAGCAAATTCGAAGAAGCAATCTTGATTTTACGCCGTGAAACGGGCCAAGGATATTTCAAGTATAGTGAATAGGTGACGCATACTAACGAAGGGAACCTTGGCTGAGCATTCGGGTCACCGAACCTTCAGTAAGTCTTTTCCAGACTCGAGTTAAGAGTATTGTTTATTAGGATTTTATAATTACGTGTATATACGTGACTAACCCTTTTCAAGAAATGAACTAGGAACACGACACTTCAGTTAAGCTCATTGTTTTACTGTCGATCTACCCTATGGCAACTCGAGAAAATTAAAATAAAGAAATAGAGACAAAGGACTTGAGTGCAGAGTCCGCGATTCGTTATCATGCGATTGAAGTAACTTATTGAATCATAGTTAAAAGTTGAGGGAAAAAAATGAGTAGTAAACGAAAAAAAAAGTTATGTATGAATGGGCATAGTCCAATCGTAAAAGTGAATGTACCTTCATGTCTTTTGAGTCTAGTATTTTGCCTTACTTGTCCTATCTAGCTAAGTCAAGACTCAGGAATTATTATCCTTATATAAATTACGTCAATTAATAATATTCTTAGTGCGTATGTTCTTTGAGCACACACGCTTGTAATCTAACGGAACAGATATACCTGTACCGAGGTGTGAACTAGTATCAAATAAGTATACGAGTTACGATGAGTTATCCGGAATAACATTTATGCGTAATAGCCTTCATCTTGGCCGTTATCACTTGCATTTACTTTTACCATCGAGTAACTTTTTCCAGAGGTCAAACTGTTCGCTGTATTTAACCATGTGTATGCTTATACCACGCTGCACGTTACACGGGCTATACGAAATTCTCTTGTTCAGAAATTCGTTGGCATGAGCACGCTTGATCCCGAGTTTATGAGCAACAATGCCGGTAGTGAAGACGTCTTCGAGTTTTAGATATGTCTGGTCCAAAGACGCCTTATACAATTTATGCACCACGTCACTTGATAAGAGATAAGCAGGTCCAGTAGTGAAGTCTGGAAAGATAGAGGGCTTGTACTGCGCCTGAGATACGTAATACTTGCTCTTCTTGTTCCTTATGGGTTTCCACTTCTTGGCTAATCTTCCAAATATTATATTCTTGTCCTTGGAGTGTTTGCTGATGAAGGAGAGTAGCCGTGGCACGTTTATAAACATGTCGTCGTCAGTCTTCAGGATGAAACGTACATTGGAGCAATAATTGTCAACCCATTCCAGAGTTGATATTGTCTTCAATGTCAGATTTGAATACGAATCTAGAAAGCTGCCACGAATCACATCACCATACATTAATTGCTCGTGCACCAGAATCTTCTCGACCCTAACGTCTGAGGTTGCACCTAGCATGAAGAGAATGCTCACATCTCGTCTTTGTCCAAAGTGTCCCCAAGTCTGTCTGATGGCGGTCCTTGCTTCTACATGAATTGGCGCTGACATTACTATTATTACTAACTGCATGTCCTTGCCGAAGTCAGGACATTTTTCAGGTATAGACACAGTATGACCGGATTGATATATGGCACGTGCCGAAGCATTGTTCATTGTTAAATTGTTGGTGCTTGTCATATTCAGCAGGCTGCTTATCTGTTTTATCGGCTTGTCACTACTTTCCTTTGAAATCGTCGAGGAACTCGCGGAAGACAGCGATTGCGAGATGGAGGATGTCGACAGGATTGTGATTAACGTTGAGACGTTGCTACCGTTGTGGGAGCTGCTTCCATTTAGACTAGAAGAGAGCTGTGCTCCAATTGTTGAATTCTTTGAT
This sequence comes from Calameuta pygmaea, assembly GCA_031762395.1. Classification (NCBI taxonomy): domain Eukaryota; kingdom Metazoa; phylum Arthropoda; class Insecta; order Hymenoptera; family Cephidae; genus Calameuta; species Calameuta pygmaea. The sequence goes on along the minus strand of JASANN010000193.1, from coordinate 771,646 downwards.
ACTGCCAACTGTGCTTCAGTATGTTCTGTGGCATTGCCACTGATATGGTGAAGGTCGTATATCATCAGGTGACCTGTAAATAATATTGTTTGTATACTTATTTATCCTTTTAATGATTTTTTAAGGTCTTGTGGAAGCTTTCATGAATTTAAATTAATTATTTTTTGACTTTTACATTCACTAATTTAACTTGCTTAAATCTGAAGGACACGCACGCAACTGATTATACGCTATAGAAATCTTTAAATTGTTTCCTACTTAGTTTTTGAGTAAGACCTTGTCTTAACTCAACAATATAACGACGATTAGGATGTATCGCACGTAAATGAGTTCCTTAACGTATTTCTAAGGAGTACATAGCTTAGAGAAAAATTCCTAAGATATTACATGGGTTTCGAAACTATGCCATTTATTCCAAGGACTAATATTCACAAGAGAAAGAATTTTTTAATAATCAGTTTTATTATTCAGTTCCACAAATAATTATTCAGATAAAAATGACTCATCGTGTACTTGTACACGATAAAATGATAAACCAAGTGATAGTATTTCTTAGTAATCTCATTATATCTACTTTCGTAGATAGATTTTCATCAGTACGTAAAGCATAAAGTACGAAGGACTATATATATTTTTCTCATACACAGCTCCATTGTGAATTGATAGACTAAATATGTAATATTTATTGGAGAAATAATTTGACAGTAAGAAATAGCACAGTATCATATCACATAACTCTATTCACTGACTTCGTTTCCATGCTCCATTCAATAAATGTTCGAATTTATGATATTCATCGATGTACAACATATAATACAGCCTTTCAACTTAAATGCAATTTAAATAATCCCTTATGCAATTGTCACTTTAAAACATTTAAGTTACATATTACATGCAAATCAAAAAGGAATATCTATTCGCAATCACCATAAATTATGCTACGAAAACTATTAGAGTCAATCTCAAATTATTAAGCATCTAAGTAACAAGATCACTAAAAGTGTAATTGAAAGATCTATAAATTGAAGACAAATACTCCTTACCGTTACGTGCTGAAGGAAATTGTCGTATATCGTTGACAGTAGTCCGGTAATACGCATAGAAAGTAAGACCAACCAGACCCAGTATCAGACTCTGCAAGAGACGGCTACGAAGATGCAAAAACTGGAACATGTCGACGGTGAATATTGGTCCGTTGATTACCGCACGGTTATGTCATTGCGGGTGCTCTGCACGATCCTCTTCGACGCACTGCTTATTAGAGTGGATGACTTTCTTCACTATTGCCATACTGCGGCTCGTTTGAGCCTTCGACGCGCCTGGCTTCTTACCGTCCAAAGTGGCCGCCGATGCGTCTCCTCGTCGATGATCATACTGTTTGCCGAATTCCGCGCGAGAGCCTCATCCTGTTCGCCGACCTCCGGAGGCCACTACCGAACACGTCATTCCTTCGTCACGTTGGTAGTCCCCACAACACAACTACCTGGACAGGTGTCCTGACGTGGGAGTATACGTGAGATTCTACTTTGCAAGCGGGAGAACCTGGCGGCCACAGGAACACCACAACGTTTTACACTGTACTCTCAGGATTGCCACTAGATGTCAGAATTAGACCAGTTCTTCAATACTTTTTCTTTAAAGGATACAGCAGAAATTCGAGGATAAGTCTCTTTCATGGGGGGAAAACTCATGAAACACCATCCGATGGTTTCTTACTGAAGGAATTAATATTTTTCGGCCATCGAAGGAGACGTCGCTAATTCACATAGCAACAAATATTTCCTTCTATTCGAGAAACGTCGATCTGCCTGTCGCTACCAATATTTCAGTTATTATTATCGGTATCACCAATAATGCTTTTATACTTAAATTTTATCGCGACGATTACACTTTGCAATTTTTGTTTACGTACATACAATCTACATCGGTTTGCACATTCCAAGAACGAAGAGATTAGCATAAGCTGTATCTGCCTTGAAAAAACCTCAAATACATATATATTGGAGTTTGATAGATTTATTAACATTGGATATACTTGATAACAAATAAAGGTCAAACGTGTCATGTTTCTAACGAACAATTAAAAAAAAAGGCATTATCTGCCCAGTGCAGGAAGTGACTTCACTACATCCGGTATTTCATCTAGCCCAGTTCCTTGGACCTGGGCGGCGCTTATTACCGCGAGACCAAGGAGTTGATCGATAACCTATTTTTCCGCGGTTGGCATTTAGCCAAAAATCCCAGCGAATGCTGCTGACTCTTTGACTCATCACCGTGGCAAACAGACTACCCTCGAACCTTCGGTAGCAGTTCAGGATCGTGCTAGGTCACGAATGTTTTCAAAACTGAAACTTTGCAATTGCACTTGAGGTTGCAGCCGTTGCAGTGGCTTGCTGCATATCCGTAGATATGCATTGCGGTTACAGGTTTTTCTCTCGGATGTGATTGAGGCATTATTAAAATTTACCATAGACCGTATATGTATTTCATGACCATCCAAGACTGCTAAGAAGCTCCTGTAGAAATATTCAAAGAGGAATCCATTGAAAGAGACAAATATTTTTGTATTTGAAGAAATTCAAATAGCTGCAAGACCTGAGACAAAATTTTATGGTGACTTTTAAAACTGGTGCGTATAATGGCTTTGCCAGTTTTAACGTGCATTGGGTACTACCAGTTATAAAAGCTTGTAATTCAAAGTGGTATGTATGATAGCTCGTTTCATCGGTTTACCAGCCTTTGTAATGAATCGGCGTATTTCACGCTCGAGTAATGGCTAAACCCTCGATTACTGGAAAGTCTGTATAAATAAATTATCAGAACAGCTAAAGCGGTTATGTGTCACCATTTATATACGTTGAGGCAGTTCACTTTTGGAAATTCAATTGAAGCACCAAATAAGTCTGATAAAAGAGCACTGGAATGTCTATAAGATTAATGATAGCAAATGGGTAGCATCTAATCAAAACGTTTACATCCGTCTCTCTTATTACAGTCGATTTTTCTAACTTTGGTTTCTAACCTAATATCTTCTTAGGACCGAGAGACGAGAAAAAAAAAGTACGAGCTCTTACGATTAGCGTTCAAATCGTTAATGAAGACTAGTGAGTAAATCTTTTAATATCTTTAAAAGAATATTAATGTTTTTATAATTATCATCAATTTCATACGAGCTAGTGCCTCAGCATTGTGCGAATCATTGGGTATATGTGGTCTAAACGATCCCAGAAGTAAAATCAATAAAACAAGGATGTCGATAGTCCAGCCAGGTATTTATAAGGTCACATAAAGTTATATCCCGTTGGATTAAAGATGAAGGAACAAGCATGAAAAGTCTCCTGGCAAATCTGCGTGCCGGCTAGGACGGTCAGCTGCTAGACAGCAGCCGCGCAGCCGATCGATGGCCCAGTGGCACTTGGTGCGCCACTTCTCTACGCCCCTATCTTCTCTTCCTTGTTCAGAACTCCACTCGCCGTTTTCCCCAGTCCGCCGCCTCGCAGGACGTGTCTCTGCCTGTCTCTGTTCCCTCTACCTCGTCGGCAGCCACCCCCGCCAGTTCACCAGTCAATCGCTGCAGCTCGCAGTGCTCGAGCACCGACTCTATGTCGTTGTCAACGGTGCGAGTCAGAAACCCTTTACTTGTCAAATCTTGGCACTGTCACCTTCGTTACTCTAACCTATTCTAACTACCATTGTGACTTTCTACTTTCATTGGATATCAGAAGAGCGGAAGGAACTTTCACTGCGCTCATTAAGAAACGATTCCTCGAGTCAATCTTCAGGAACTTGATAAGACCTTCACAGGCTATCAGCAACATCTTCGAACACTTAATAACGGATTCCAAGCTTCAGAATTTCAATGTCGGATTGTCTGCTCGTCATGGCTAAGGTTAGTCATTTTTCTGTTATCTGATGCTGACCTCACCGTTGGCGATTAACTTTATTGCGTTATTCTTTTTCTTAATACCTCGACACACCCTTCTGGAGACCATGTGTGCCTCAGGAGTAGGCAATGGCGAGCCTTCAAAATCGTGGGTAGATCAATAACGGACCGCAATGAATTCCATGACGCGGTCGCGGAACTTCTCAAAGCCAGAAGAACGAAAATTAACCTTTTACAATTTCTTAATGCGTCCGATTTATCGTTAAGTATCGCATGAAGATGCATGGTGGTAAAAATGCAAAATTTTTTTCTCTACGTTACAAACTGTCAAACGGCCTCTGACTTTTAATTGTTCTCTTATGACGTTGCTACAAGAACAGACGATTCTACTCTGTCCTCTATACTTTTACGTAAGACAGTTTCTACAGATGTCATATGTATATACAGGGTGGCTCATAATCCTTTTCTGAAATATTAATTCACATGATTCACGGGTACATGGCATCGTCCCTTTTTCTTCTGGTGAACACATTCTAATCTTATCTGTCAAAAGAAAATGTACTGTAACAGAAAACGACGTCGAAGAGGAAAACGTTTTGTAATTGGCCCTCGTCTCGCGAACCTACCTGTATTATTTTGTTGTAATCAACGTATGTAAATCGTTATTTAAATCTCTTTGATTTGTCTGCTATTGGGTACGGTTGTCAGTATTCGATCAACCTTTATTGGTGCTGCAGTCGTGGAATTTACTACAAGAATCTGGTTGGTCGATTTAAATGATTTAATTAGTCTCCTATTTACTGTAAATTAAGGAAACTTTGCACAGGAAGTCAGACATTTCTTTGCCGCTGTAGTATTTATCTGTAAAACCATTTCCGAGCAATAGTCTCTAATAACCCCATACTAATTGGCACACCATTCGCTATCGATCCATTATAAGCTAAGAGCGTGTGAGTAATAATATTTTAACGTTATTTAAATCATTTTCAACATTTAATTTATAAAAATCGTAACGTACAAATCGTGTAATATTTTCGAATTTTTAATCCAAGAACGAGAGTCGTGCAGATTTCAAGAAAAAGAGACCTCTCGTTAAAAGTGGTTTCCCTTAGCTCCATTTGCTCTTCACTTCGCACAAAGGGAATTCAGTTTACGTAAGAGCTTACTATTTCTAGTCAAATAAGAGCTTCAGTATTCCTTTGCAAATTTAAAGGTAAGCTATCATCCAATGAAAAATATTATTGCACTGTCACTGCTTAGAATACGAATAAATTATGTAGACTCATTAAGTTTGTTCCCGTAACCTATACTCTCTGCACTTAGCAAAAAATGCAAATTTTCATTGAATATTTTCAAGTAACCAATGAAAACTTGCCCTTTTTCAAAAGTGCAGATAGTGTAGGTAACGAGAACAAACCTAATGATGAAAAAGTCAAAGAGGGGTATTCGAAATAATAAGTACGTCAAACGTATATGCGATTCACGAAACTTACCATAATTACGAAAGAACTTTTTGAAAAAAAAGTAGAACAGTTCTAAAAAGGTCCAATCGTGCTGTTATAATGCTTACTTAGGCAGTGATAATGGGTATCAATGACACAACGAATATATTTGCATTTTTAGGTTAAATTGTACCACCCGTACGTGCGAACGAGTGTTGCGCGTTGATTGTGAAATGCCTGGATGGTTTTAGAGTTAAAAAATAATGGTGAAGAGTTGTAAAATCTGAAACTGAGAGATATAAACGTACACGGGTTATCTTTGCGTGAGTGTGCGCGCGCGCGGGTGTCAGGTACCTCTTTCCCTGAGAGGGCAAGTCGCTTCGTGGGGGAAACAAGAAGGACATAGAGACAATCAATATGTTTGCACTGTGACGGCCACGCACGTCTTTGCTTTATAAACGTATTTTCTACGTTTAACAAAAAGAATAAGCCATTTCTTAAGAAAAGAGCGGGAGATTTGAAAATTGTCGAATTTTTTTTAAGTTTCTCAATTTTTTACATTTCCTCTTGGTTTTTCAAATTGTACGAAACCTATTTCAAATATTTATTGGCCGTTACAAAGCTGTAAATCATTTATCATATGCTCTTTCCTGTAGAGAGATGAAGTAATTCCCTGTGCTGAGTACGTATAAAAGACGGTGGTCGGTGCTGCAGTCTCTTTTTACCTATTGTTAATATATAGAAGACTGATTGTCCCGTGCGACTTGCATCTCTCTCTCTCTCTCTCTGTAAATGGAATATGGCCTGCGCTTATTAAATTCAAGATCGATACTCGACGATATGAATTACGGAGTTGTACTCGGTAGAGGTCAACGGACAAAGGCTAACACGATCCCCCTCAAAAGCACGCTATTCCGTGCTGGCAATCACGAGCAACGGTTGGCACAATCGATAAGGAACTTTCTTATCGATTCTTTTGGTGTTACGGTAACTCCTAGAGAATCCATGGTAAGGACAGGTAAAATGTAAAGTCCTTCGATGCTTGCCGATAGATTTGTGTCCTTCGTGGCTGTAGAATTAATTCTGTAGGATATACGATACTCCAGAATACCCGCATCGTCCATACTCGATGAGCCTTGAGGTACGTAAGGAGGCCGCATTGATTTTCTAAAATTACAAGGAACTACCGAAAATAACGTATCCTTGCAAGAAGGATGCAGAATGTGTTTTCCTATCGATTATACTGCTTCGGATTGGTTCGAAAGACGTAGATGATCCGAGTGACGAATGATCATGAAAAATGTGCTAAATTTAATGTTTAATATCTATAAGACATTTAATTTATGAAGATCTGTTTGAAATTGTACTTAAACTTTTGATTTGCGTCTTCTGCAGGTGTGGCTGGTGAAGAAGCATCTGTAGACTCTCAGGAGAATCAATAGGAGAGAGAAGTAGGGAGGAAAGAAAGAAGTAGGAAGACTGGAGTAAAGAAAGTGGAAGGCGCAGAGAAGAAATAGAAGAGAGCGAAGCCGTGACCACGGACACCTCGGGGCCACAGCCGGAAGCAGCTGGGCCTCCGGCGTCGACGTCGGCGTCGGCGTCCCATAAAAGAGCATGATAGACCCGAGTTCCTCCGAGGAGGAGAGCGAGGAGGATCAGAGCACCCATCATCACGGGGGTGGCGGCGGAGGCCGTGGTGGATCCCATGGTTCCCGCCAGCATCCCGGTGGTGGTAGTGGCGGTCCAGGGTCTGGAGCAGCCGGAAGCGTCGGTTTGGCCAGCTCGGGGCTCACCGGTTCCCCGGGTGGCCTGAACCACGTAGGATCCTCCGGTTCGTTAGGGGTACACGGAGGTAGCGTGCATGGAGCTCATGGCAAGGGCGGCGCGACCATTGCTAACCAGCAGGAAGCTGTGGCAGCTGGTCTAGACGTCCCGAACTTATCCAGTGCTAGAAACTCTCTTTCCCCGTCTATGAGCGCAGCTCAGGATGCCGTCAACTACGCCAAGTCTGCGCCGAGGCCCACCAGCCCTTCCCCATCGGTGGCCAGTGAAAAGACTGAGGCTGATCTACAAGTGAATACTCCTTTTCTCTTGGATTAATTGACTCGTGCTTTCCAGCTTCCTTGTTCTTATCATCTTTGCCCATTGACCTATTCGATCTTAGGATAAGCAGGAACGCGAGGAGGAAGAAAGGAAAACTAGAATCCAATTGTACGTCTTCATATCAAGATGCATCGCCTATCCCTTCAACGCCAAACAGCCAACAGACATGACTCGTAGGCAGATGAAGATCACGAAGCAACAACTTGAGACTCTCTGCTCTCGCTTTCAGGTATCTTGTTTTATCGGTAATTCCCTTTGAGAATGTAGAAACAAGTGTGAGCAGTCAGGTATTCCCAGCCTGCACATACGGTGTCGTATATGCAAATTACTTCTAGGTTAAATATGCAAATCGTAACGACTGATCTACTCTGGGCATTTGAGTACAGTGCTACTGCATTATTCCTATGTGGAAATAGTTTTCCCGTATCGTGTGGTTCTCAGCACTTGGTTCTTATCGTGAAGAAACGTCGGGACACGCAACCAAATTGCTGCAACATAATTGCTGTGAATACGTGTAATATCGTGAACATAGGAAACCCTTCAAAGAGGACTTTAATTCGTCGAAGCCCCTCGACAAATCTTATAGTTGACTCTGCTCTAACCTTAGCCTTCGCGTTTCTCCACTTGAATCGATCCTATCGATAAGTACATAGTACAAGGCTGTTCCACCTGAGGTTATCAATCGAATTTATTCGTAGACAAGGGCAAACGAAATGAACACTGAAACATGGCAATGTGATAGATATTTATGAAAATGAAAAACATTTATAGAATTTCACTAATCAATAGCAGGAACAGTGCTTGTTTCTCGAGTGTTCATAACGAACATATGGAAAAAGGGTCTTTCAAGAATAAATTGAGGACATCAAGATCCGTCGTATCTTGAAACTTCGATTTTTTAATTGGAAATGAAATTAACTAACTTGGATGGAAAGTTTTTCCCAAAATGTATCGGAAATAAGGTCAAATGAAATATTCGTTTAATTTTTTAGAGCTTTCTGAAGGGCGAAACGCAGATTATGGCCGATGAGGCTTTTCACAATGCAGTGCAGAGCTACTTTGACGTCTTCCTCAAGTCGGACCGTGTTGTCCGCATGGTACAGAGTGGGGCTTGCTCACAACACGACTTCCGTGAGGTGTTTAGGAACAACATCGAGAAGCGTGTTCGATCCCTTCCGGAAATCGACGGTTTGAGCAAAGAGACTGTTCTTACGTCCTGGATGGCCAAATTCGACTGCATCTTCAAAGGAACTGGTGACGAGGACACCAAGAGGCCTTCCAGGATGCAACAGCAGTCCTTGAATTCGGAGCTGATCCTCTCGAAGGAGCAACTGTACGACATGTTCCAGCAGATCCTCGGTATCAAGAAATTCGAGCATCAGATTTTGTTCAACGCCCTCCTGTTGGACTCAGCTGACGAGCAAGCTGCCGCCATCAGGAGGGAGCTGGACGGTCGCATTCAGAAGGTCAACGAAATGGAAAAGGTACAAGAAGTTCTCCGTGTCCTCGTTCAATTCTTAAGAACGTTTGATCCTGATTAATTCAAGTATTATTTTTCGTCTGCAGAACCGTAAACTGATGCCGAGGTTCCTCCTAAAGGAAATGGAGTCGCTCTACATCGAGGAGCTCAAGTCGTCTATCAACCTGCTAATGGCTAATTTGGAGTCGTTACCGGTCTCCAAGGGTTCGATAGACAGCAAATACGGGCTGCAGAAGCTGAAGCGCTACAACCATCGCGGTGAGCGCTCCCGCTGCCGCAGTCAGGGTTCCCTCGCTAAACTGGAGGGCGACTCCGCCGATCCCGATCCCCAGCTTACCAAGATGGACGTCGTCCTGACCTTCCAGCTGGAAGTTATAGTGATGGAAGTCAAGGGTCTCAAAAGTCTTGCGCCCAGCCGGATAGTTTATTGCACTATGGAGGTCGAGGGTGGGGAGAAACTTCAGACGGACCAGGCTGAGGCCTCTAAGCCAATGTAACAGTGATTCTAAAGACCCCATACGAATTACTAGAAAGATGAGAAATACCTTAAACTGGACAATAATCATTTGATTCTAGGTGGGATACCCAGGGTGACTTTACGACCACCCACCCTCTGCCAGTTGTGAAGGTCCGACTTTACACAGAGAACCCGGGCATGTTAGCTCTTGAGGACAAGGAGTTAGGGAAAGTTATTCTCAGACCAACTCCATTGTCTTGCAAGGTACCCGAGTGGCACCGCATGACGGTTCCAAAAAATCTTCCTGATCAGGATCTCCGAATAAAGATAGCCTGTAGAATGGATAAGCCTTTGAATATGAAGCACTGTGGGTACCTCTATGCGCTGGGTAAATCTGTTTGGAAAAAGTGGAAGAAGCGGTACTACGTGTTGGTCCAGGTCTCGCAGTACACATTTGCGATGTGCTCGTACAAAGAAAAAAAGACCGAGCCCTCGGAAATGATGCAGCTCGATGGCTACACAGTGGACTATATCGAGGCCGCTTCCGCCAACTTGATGGTTGGAATGGACCTTGAGGGTGGAAGGTAGATATCGAGATAGTTACGATACTTTTCTATTAATAAAATCATTTTCCCTTTTCTTGGACTATAGGTTCTTTTTCAATGCCGTCCGCGAAGGCGATAACATTGTTTTTGCTTCGGATGACGAGAACGAATGCCATCTCTGGGTAATGGCCATGTATCGTGCCACTGGCCAATCACATAAACCAACACCACCAGTTTCTGTCGCCGACAAAAGTTCTACCATCAGCAAGATACAGGGGGATGCAGACAGAGCCAGGAAGCATGGCATGGAAGACTTCATTAGCGCTGACCCTTGCAAGTTTGATCATGCCTCGCTGTTCAAGTTCTTGCAGAATTTAACACTGGACTATAGACTGAATGATCCATACAGTTCGTTAGGATGGTTTTCTCCCGGACAGGTTTTTGTTCTTGATGAATATTGCGCTAGGTAAGGATTATTCGTTTTGATATACCTGATCAATTGAGTTGCTCCAACTGGCTCATTTCATTTAATCATTTCTATTTAGGTACGGTGTTCGTGGATGCTTCCGTCACCTCTGCTACCTCAATGATCTCCTGGACAGGGCCGAACGTGGTATCATGATTGACCCAAATCTCATTCACTATAGTTTTGCTTTTTGTGCCAGTCACGTTCATGGAAATCGTACCGACGGTGTTGGTTCGATTACCCATGAGGAGAAGGACAAATTTCTGGAAATCAAGGAGCGGCTTAGGCAGCTCCTGGAGAAACAGATTACTAATTTCAGGTGATTCCTGTGTCTGACTTATGAATCAATTAGATAGAGACAGTTCCTACGTTGCTCTCTCTCTTTGGGTATTCAGATACACCTTTCCATTCGGACGACCAGAGGGTGCTCTAAAGGCAACCTTGTCCCTATTGGAGCGAGTCTTAATGAAGGACATCGCTACCCCAGTACCACCGGAGGAAGTTAGGGGAGTGATAAAATCGTGCCTGGAAACTGCGGCACTCGTGAACTACACGAGGCTATCGGCAGAGGCAAAGATAGAGGATGATTTTAGTGGAGAGGTCTGTGTACCCCCAAGTAAAAAACTTGAAGACCTCATACACCTGGCGGAACTTTGCGTAGACCTGTTGCAGCAAAACGAAGAACATTATTCGGAGGTATTAGTTAGGTTTTTAGAACTGAGTGTTCATTGTCCGGGGCTCTCGAGGGAGAGGGTAGCATGTCTGTGTCAAGGACTTGGTAAGGGTCCAGAGCCTCCTCAGAAGACAACCAAAATAATCATTTCATGTCATGGCGTATCAAAGTATCAGTTGCCCATTCATCTCATGATTGTACAATGTATTTTTATCCTCTATAGATTTTGTCCAGGATACTTTGCTCCTGATGACGACGGTAAGGAAAGTGTAATTACTGGTAACGGTACATGAAGATGAGGGGTACATAAGCTCACGTTAATCCTCATAGCAACGCAAAGTAGCTATCGTCGTAGTGTCTTCTGAGTCCTCGAGAGCTCCGTGCCCAAGGTGGCGACCCCACTACCCTGGGTCGAGGAACATATCCCACCGTATATGTGTGTCGTCCAATATTTTCACGTTTCGCTCCTACTACACCGCACCGCAGGCATTCGCCTGGTTTAGCGACCTCCTGGTGGAGCACGCTGAAATCTTCTGGTCGCTATTCGCCGTCGACATGGACAAAGTACTCTCCGAGCAGCCGCCCGACACCTGGGACAGCTTTCCGCTGTTCCAGATCATGAACGATTATCTGAGAACGGACGGTAAGTTTATCGACCTGGGTAAACGTCCAAGAACAGAAAAGGTGGAGTTGATTTTCATGTGTTAAGAACTTTCATATCTTTTTCAATTATTACTTCGGATATTGATCAAAGGGATCGAGGTATATTGATCTATCTGTACCAAGTTAAACAAATCTTTCTGACCATCAGACAATCTCAAGAATGGAAGATTTCATCAGCATCTTCGGGATACCTTTGCCCCACTCGTTGTGCGCTACGTCGACCTCATGGAAACCTCAATAGCTCAGTCCATACACAAGGGCTTCGAGAAAGAACGTTGGGAAATCAAGGGTAATGGATGCGCTACATCGGAGGACCTCTTCTGGAAGCTGGATGCTCTTCAATCTTTCATCAGAGGATTACACTGGCCAGATCAAGAATTCAGACAGCACCTTGAGCAAAGACTCAAACTCATGGCCTGCGATATGATCGAATCCTGCATACAGAGAACTGACACAGCTTTTCAGCAATGGCTTAAAAAGGGTGTAACGTTTATATCCACGGATTATATTATTCCTTCGGAAATGTGTGCCATGGTGAATGTTATTCTGGATGCGAAGAATCAGAGTTTTAAGCTTTGCGCCGTTGACGGCGTCGACGTGGTAAGTTAACGATAGTCAAATATTTTCTGCCAAAAGACTCAGGCGTCACTGTCATTGTCAGTTCCTTTCTCTCTATATTTCTTTCTCCAATTGGATGATCAAATTCCTTTTGGTGCAAATAACTTAATGACTCATGTGTTCTACCGTGGTATCCACAATCGACTTCCAGCACCAGTATCACACCAAGATCGATGATCTAATCGAGAAGACATCAGCTGGCATGACTCAAGGAATGATCAATAAGTTGGTTACCGTCTTGGAGACGACCCTGTCAAAACTCTCGCGTTACGACGAAGGATCCTTCATCGGATCGATTCTTAGTTTTACGGTAAGTTCAAAAGTGCAAATAATCACAAATATACTGGATAATCTAAATTTTTTATCCGGTCGTACGTTCCACAGAAGGTATCGGGAAGTGGAAAGGAAATGGGCCAAGCCTACGTGAACTTCACGAGAAACTGCATGGACCAGATTCGGAGCAAGGTCATCGATGAACTTTGGATTCTGATCTTCTTCGAGGTCCGTATAAATGAAATGTTATATCTAGCTACAAAAAAAAACAATGATTTTTACTCCTCCAGCAATGGTACACAGCACAGATTCAGATGCTGTGCAACTGGCTTTCCGAAAGGCTGGATCATAGCTTGCATCTGTATCAGTGCACCTGTCTCGCTCATATCGTGAAGAAGATCTACTCAGATTTCGAGCTCCAGGGTGTCACAGAGGACAAACTGAACTCGAAGACATATCAGACGATATTCCAAAGGATGCAGACAGAGGAAGCAACTTGTGCCTTAACCATGTGCGCTCAGAACGAGGAGTGAGTAAATCAAGAGAATAAAAACAAAATTAAATATCATCTTCAAGATTCTCATCGATCATCTGACACCCCTATATTATCGCTAATTTCATTATCTTCGCAGAGGGCTTTCGGAGAACGGCAACGACGACGAGGTCGAGAGGCCAAAGACAAAGGTGACGATCGTAGAGACGATCGCAGGCGAAGATGCCAATTACGTAGCCAACATCTCCAACGTTACGTCCAACGTTGTCGGTAAAGTAGGCAGCATGTTTGGCAAGGGCATCGGCGGCCTTTCAACGAAATTTGGCGGAGCTACCAGCTGGTTCTAAAGAGAACCCCGTAGTCCCTCGTACGAACATATTTTTGCCTAGGGCGTTCCTCTATCCGTTCGTCTGCTGACGAGACTCTTAGTATGCTCAAAAAGCAAGAGGGAGGACTCCTTCTCCCTCTCTCTCTATCACGAGTAATACCGTAGAATCAGAAGTCGTAGGATTGTCAGCCATAAGGCTAATGTGATACGGCCATCAGCGATCGATCCAAGAATAACCTCGAGTATTTCAATTCCGAAGAAAAGCATTATAAAAACGTAAGATATTCAAAGTAAGTCGAGCTACAGGAAAGATTCATCGAATTCTGACGTTCAGCGTTGCATAACGGGAAACACGAAAACAAAAGGGATAGCGTGGAGAAATTGGCGATGAAAGAGAAAAAATATATATATATATAATGAAGATGTAGGTGATTCTCATTTTTAAGTACTTCACAAGGAGAATCACATTATTCGCGATGGGCTTGTGAAAAATATAATATGTATCTACACCACGAGGATATAGGACGACGGTAAAGAATAAAGGCAAGATATATAAATATATATATATATATATATATATACCGATATGATTGTGCGTGCTCACGTGAGTATTTACGTATATTTTTATACAGAGCGATCGACGCAATCGGGGTCGTGTTTGAATAATTCGTATGTTCCTATGATGCAGTCACGAATGGCCAGCAAGAGGGAGAATTTAATTACGCGCGCTTATGGAGATATGGATTGGATTAATAAAAAATTAATATAATTGATCGAGCAAATTTATAAGGTAATGATACAATGCGATTAAATTTGGAAAAAAATTTCACGAATTTCATACGATGCCGCGTTTCTGTATTTTTTATCGTTCTGGGATAATATTTGTTTTCGCCTGTAACCCCAAATGTGTGGATCACCCTGTATATAAAAGATAAAAGGAGGATGCTGTAACGTAATAATTATAAAATATTGATACTATCTGTACTCCAGATATATGACTAATAATTAGCAGGATTATCGCAAAGCATATAAATTTCCTATCTAGTAATACGTACATTAGAAATTGAGTGTACGTGCGGAATGTTATACGCGTTTATTGATTGATCAATTGATTAGAAAAATGGATCGAGGAATTTAAATCCTTCGGTACGGTATTGCACCCGACGTTCAATCGACATGTGTCCTGAATATCGTTTTGTCGTGTAAGATCATTATGACGCCGTCGTTGCAGTAATAAACGAGTGTTTAACGGAACGACTAAAAATTCCGACGGGCAATAATAATGGCGCGTCCATCGAAGACTATAAAATGCGAAAGAGAAGAAAAAAAATAAAAAAAAAAAGATCGGTGCCTTTGAATTATTTTTATTAAAAGTGCCGTGAGCCAATAATCGCAGGGACGCGAGCGTTCCCGCCACAATAATGAAAGCCTGTCGAAAAATTGGACTTTTTAAAGACTTTTAAGCGAAAAAAAAACGATAATGGCCGCTACTAAACGGCACTTTGACACTGACAAAGCACTTTCGAACTGACAGGTCCCTCACTGTCATCTAAAAATATTTCTTTCTCGTAATATCCTCGGGATTTACGTTAATAAACAGACGTTATACCTCATTGACAGTTTTAAAAAATGGCGGCAATATGTCGACGTATCACGTGAATGAGTTTCGACTGTTTAAAAGAAAATGTATACCGACTACCTTCACACCTCTCGATGTCAGTGTCGATCGTAAATTATCCTTAAATAAAATAAAATCTTTAACCTCACGAGGTACCGCGCAAACTGAACCTCTCGGCCAACTTTTGTCGACTTTTCCATATATATTTATATAGTTTTACCAACGGTCCTTTAATCTTCGCTCTAAGAAGAATCTCGATGGCCGCGGTTAACCTAACTTTTCTCCACGTGTCGTCCAATTCCCCAGTACAATTTGACGCGTTATGATAATACAAACAGGCGACCTTCTTTATATCAACGAATTCCGTCACGTTTACGAGGTTCCTGTAATTCCCCGATTCTCTTCCTAAGCCGTAATCGTGTGTACCCTTTGATTATTAATTTTTGATGATCCTAATTGTCGCCGTTCCGATTGCATTGATCGGTCGAATTGGTCGTACTGTTCAAAGCAAATACATCGCCGACAGATTCAAAAATACGTATTGTAAGAACGAACGAAAAAAAAGAAGGTTAACAAAGAAAGAAGATCGTAACCTATCGCGTTGTGATTGACGTCCAGAAGAGTCAGATTCTTGAAATAATTAGTATCGGTACTACGTGAATCAAAGAACGAGCGATGAAGTTAATATATGATCGGAGACGAATAAGAATTTGGAAAAAAAAGTGAATATGTTAACGGAAGCGGACGAAGGATACGAAGAAGGTGAAGAAATCGAAAAAAAAAAGCTAAAAATTGTTATATCGTATCTATAACGACGCTAATGAATTTAGATTACGATTATCGTTTAGTACGGTTATTATCATTGAGACACTATTATTATTACTACTAATATGATTACCGTCGTTTATTATCGTTGATGTTCATCTTATTATCATTGAACGTTATACTATGATTATTAATTATCGGTAATGAGACTCTTATAATATCTCTAGGATAGGCTAGTACAGTTACGTAAAGGATCTCTCTTTCTGCTCTGACGGTACTATTTTTCTTGCACTAATATTCAGAAATGAAGAATCTTCTAATTCACTTTTAAATTCCCCTCTCTTCATCCTCCCTCATCCCCCACCTACCCGTTCCCCGTCGTATTCCCCTCCGAAACCCCCCTTTTAATCGCATCAATTCTAACGTTTATTCAAGCCAAATGAGGGGACTTTTTACTCTAGCCAATGTTCTAGCGGATTCGACATCTATTCAACTGTTGTTCTCTCGTTAATAAAAATCCATGAAAAACGCCATGCGCTCGAAATCACGATATCTTTTATTCTTCCTCCGATGCGTTAATCATTGACTCTTTAATGTATTATTCACGCAATCATAATTACAAATGTCATTCTGCATCTTTCATGGTGTTTATCCAGGCGCTTAACACGTCATGACTTGTCAGTCCTCATTCCTTGTACGAGTTTACAATTTCTTCTTTGTTACCAGAATAACCTAAAATATGAGTTAGATCCGTGATAAAATTGTCCATGATAATGATTACATAATTATTTTCTCTTCTTTTCCACCTTCTTTCATTGTTTCTACTAATTCTCTTCGCGATCTTTAATATTTGCGTCATCAGTATCAGATCAAACATTATGTTCTTGGGTGAGTAACGGAGATTTTCATAATATTCATTGTATCGCAAGGTGATCACCTGTTGTAAATAAATAATGTGAAAGTATAATTAATTAATAATTACTCTACGCCAATTCTAATAATGCTTGATACCTCAAACTACGTTTTACATGTAATGTCATAAGTTTAGCTAATTAAAAAATAGTAATGATACATCTTCAATGGTCGATTAGGATATGACATAAACTATTTATCGACTGGTAACAGAAGAACTACACTATACTTTTTATTATTGGCTATAGATAAGAAGATGCCGTCTCTGCTTTATCAAGCGATTCGAAAAATGATCAATGAGCACAGAGATGTGATAAGTTGACTCGCGACCTCTCATGTCCACCGGAGGCACCTCGAGAACGACGTCAATCTACGTCAGGCGTCCGCCTGACGTCCTTGGCTCCGTTAAGTTGGTTGGTGCTCGTGCGGATTGTAAAATTGTAATCGTAAATTAGAGATCCCGTAGACGACACGTAACTGTGACGACTTCTTCAGTTCGTGCTCTCCGAGTCTCCTCCATTCTTGGTCCACAGCTCCGATCAGAGACCTTAAACGATCAGTCATGCTCACGGTAAATAGTCATCACATAATTAAGATAGTTTTCAGTAGGTTACTTTTATAATGGATGAAGCATATGGGTTATTCTGCATTAAGATTATTTCTATGAATCGTTATTTTCAGTCGGCAGTCAGGGGCATCGCCCGTCGTTCATTCTCCACGTCAAAATGTGTTGCTGCACAGCAGGTAAGACTTTTTATGGTTATTCTCTTTGGAAGATAACATAACCTCATTTCAACATTATCATTCAATCTGCAATGAAAGTGTAGTGCTTTAGTTCATAGCGGAGATGATTCGCTTTTATAAATATTTTATGGGCCATGTGCCGATTGTTTAATTTTAATAATTAAGTAACGATTAGCTAACTGTGAATGGAGAGAGAATATCAAGGTCAATGAAGGTCATACGTTTATCTAGGAATTCATTTCATTTAACATTCCCTTCGATTTTTATGATGAACGGTGTAATCGTGCGTGACACGTGTGACTATCAGTCTTATAACACATGTTATAGCATTAGTTATCACTTGTAATTAGTTACATTTTCTTTTTTATTGTGAACATTAGATATTTAATGTTTGAACTGGTGTATGAAAGCTGTATAGGTGTGCCAATAATGCTTTGAAATATTGTTATAGATGACTGTCAGAGATGCTTTAAACTCAGCGTTAGATGAGGAAATGGAGAAGGATGAACGTGTCTTTCTGTTGGGTGAAGAAGTTGCACTGTACGATGGTGCGTACAAAGTCTCAAGAGGACTCTGGAAAAAATATGGAGAGAAGAGAGTAATCGACACCCCAATCACAGAAGCAGGCTTCTGTGGTATTGCAGTTGGAGCTGCCATGGTTTGTTTTCAAGACGTAAAAACACTGTAGACTGATAAGTTTCATATCAGCCATATAACAAGAATAACGTTTTATCACAGGCTGGGCTTCGACCGGTTTGCGAGTTTATGACCTTCAACTTCTCTATGCAAGCGATCGATCAAATCATCAACTCTGCTGCGAAGACCTTCTATATGTCTGCTGGACGAGTGAACGTCCCAATCGTATTTCGTGGACCCAACGGAGCCGCTGCTGGCGTCGGCGCGCAACACTCTCAGTGCTTCGGAGCATGGTACAGCCACTGTCCTGGTCTGAAAGTCATCTCGCCGTATAATAGCGAGGATGCGAAAGGTCTTCTGAAGGCTGCCATACGTGATCCGGATCCAGTTGTCGTCCTGGAGAATGAATTATTGTATGGCGTCCAGTATCCCATGTCCGACGAAGCTCTGTCAAAAGATTTCGTTCTTCCAATAGGGAAGGCTAAGATTGAACGCGTTGGCAAGCACATTACTCTAGTAGCACATTCCAAGGCAGTTGAGCTCGCCCTCGAAGCTGCTAATGAACTTGCTGGAAAAGGTATCGAGGCTGAGGTTATAAACCTTCGTTCATTGAGGCCTCTGGACATCAATACTGTTATAAAGTCTGTAGCAAAGACCCATCATGTAGTCACGGTCGAACAAGGTTGGCCACATTGCGGTATAGGAGCTGAGATCAGCGCCCGGATCTCTGAGAGTAAGTGTAGACTTAATATTACTATCGTTCGAAGTACATGAGCTTTAATCGTATTATATGATTCTAGGCGAAGCTTTCTTTCATCTGGATTCTCCAGTGATCAGAGTCACTGGCGTAGACGGACCTATGCCTTACACAAAATCGCTGGAAATTGCTGCACTGCCACAGACGTCCGACGTCGTTCTTACCGTCAATAAAGTCTTAGGCGTATCCCAATAGACACTGCCATAATGAAGTAGACGCATTCATCGTTCCTTGATCCCTTTCTCCCACAGATCATTAATTCCTAGATACCTAAAAATCATCTGATCACGACGTCCTCTACCCAGGGGGCAAGTACAAACTTGCTAATAACTATAAACCGACTAGCAACGATTTGAGAAGTAAATAAAGAATAATAATTTATTAATGTTATTGAGGAGTTCCCTTGTATAATGCTGAATTATGAAGTTTGTCGACTTCATCGATCATTAATGATTATCAAATTTGCAAAGTGATCTGCATCGATCGAAGTTTCTCGTGTAAAGTCTTAAAAACTATTAAAGCAATCAGGAGTGGTGCATTGCACTATAGAAAAACTAGTACGTTTTACCATAGGGTTTGTGTTTTGAGTTATTGAATTTAAATACAAGGAATTCATAACTTAGGGCTTCAGTCAAATCATCTTGACCGGTTTGAGATACAAGTACAATTAACCGAGTCTATCAGGATGTTTCGTGTTTATTGCAATGTTGCTGAACAAACCGAATATCAAGATGTTACAAATATCCAATGAGAGTAATGCGTATTGTATAAATGTACATGATGATACGACAATGGCAGACAACATATGTGAGTTCATTTTCAGTTAGAGATGAGCATACAACTGTGCTGCATTCGTCTATTAATTATTTATTATATGAAATTAATAAATTGTAATATACGATTTACCGCACTTTTACATCCCATCACTCTTCAATTCTTCACAGATGCTGGATTCTCATCGGATACTGCTAGTCACGTATGGTACATACGTAATAAACAACTTGTTACTACTTTCATGTACCGATCAAACGCATCTCTCACATCTCCTCTGCAATATTTAATTTTTAAACTGTATGATTTTATTTAGATGGTTTTTCTTTCATCTCATACCTTAGCACATCCATGTCCAGTGCGCACTGAGTGTAAGCTCCAAGGAAATTACGAAGATCGGTATGGGACCAGTTGACCTGTCTCCAGGGCTCGATACAACGCTCGACTAATTCCAAGAAGAAGAATCTTAGTTCTCGTGAACGATGCAGATTGCATGCAATACCTAACATTGATCTGGAGTAGGAACGGAAGTTACTGTCTAGTTCTTGATACGATTTTTCAAGAAGTGTTGGCTTTAATTTAATGCACACCAAACTGAAAATATGATCAACACTGTCATTTATAGTTGATGTAAATTGGGTAAAGGATACTTACTGCTTGTGATGCTTGTCATTTTCCAATAATATTCTACATTCAGACAGCTCCATGAGAAATTCTCTGTCTAGGTCTGTGTCAAAATATTCTGAGCCGGTGTAACGATATGTCCATAATGACATCATACTGTAAGCACAGTGATAAAGATCTGGAAATGTTAGGAACTGCAGTTTTCTTTTATTCATTTCAAATCGGAGACATGCTATGAATACTACAGCTGCGTATCTCCTGTTGAATATTTAAAATTTACAGTTATTTGTGAATTACACAGAGTTGATTGATTTTTTAAGTTACATACTTGGCTAGGTCATCGGGAAGTAGAAAGTGTTGCTTTATATTAGCAACTAAAGAGCCTGGTAAATCTTCAACAACCTTAAACACACGTTTAACATTGTCATATTGCCTACGACAACTTTTAAGTGTAACACCAGTTTTCTCAGACACTTCATCCATGTCCTTTCTACTCTTAGATGTCAATTTCTTGCCAAGTAACTCACGTACGACAGCATCGTCAAATTCATAATACCTGTCAATGCACAAGAAGAAACTACTCAAAGATTTTCCTTGCTTATAATAATATAACTTAACTGTATTGCCTTACATTTCAATCAGCATATGACTAGTTTGTGGTTCAATTTGAAAAGCTAGCTGCTCACTAGCAAGTTTTATAGGTGTATGTAGTAACCTTTCCAAGAGGCAATAGGTACGATAATGATCCAGAACATCAGATGCAATAAGTTCAATAGGAGCATTGGCTTGCTGGCAAATGCCCCTCTGTTGCAAAATGCTAACAGCATCACTGGCTAATAAGAAATAAAGAATAATTCATCATTTCACCAATATCAGTTACATTATCACCTATTTACAGTCGATCGTGACAATAACTCAGTATCAGCAACAAAAAATATATGAATGTTTTTCAATACGAAAAGTTCAGTGTTGATATTTAACCGTAAGTCTGACCTATCTGTCAACTTAAATAATTTGAGACCAAGCAATTAATATCAAGGCCACCAAAAGAGCATAATCAATAATGACAAATCCTCGTATAAAATATTCTACCAAAAACAATGTTACTTATATTAAATTGCTAAACATAGCTGAATACATCAATGTATTTCCTGTTAAACTCACAAGAATATCCATCCACCCAAAGTTGATAAACTTCTGGATCAACCAACGTATAATTACTAATAAATACATCGACCTCAGACAACATTTTACAGGTTAATCCAGTGCAGTCTTTTCTTTATCTTGTATTAAGTCTGATGTATTGACGCACTGTTATACACTGACTTTACATTCTTAAAATGTTTACCAAACGTCGTTGATAATATTCATGTCATCAAGAACCTTTCAGAAGTCACAATCAGAACCAAATGACAGCAATCTAGACACTGCAGGACACTAGTTTTATCAGAGCATCTGCTGATGCTGCATGATTCAATTATTCCTCTGAATAGATAAAGATTATCGACGAGCGGTACACTTTTGTAGATCCTCTAAATTTTAATACAAATAAAGAAGTACCTACAAGTGTTTCGTGGCCGAGCTATCTTGGACGACTAGCCTACAGATGGCAACATTCGTTTTTGAATAAAAAGTTCATTGACCTTTCGAAATAATGAATTTTCCAATAAATATGTATGAGTGTGCAATTACGTGGAGTAAAATGTAATTGTTTAAATTTAAGAAATGTAGCTCCATGTAATACTCTGTGTTCGCCCAATGATCCAAGAATACATTTATCAAGAGATTCGGTCAAACTTTGCGCCAAGTACAAGCAACCGGCGATACAGCCAAGACGACCAAGTTAGTCCTGTAACTTATGTGACATATTGCCGACTCGTCAGCACTAATGTTCTGCGAAAAAAAAAACGCAACAACACTTTGGCATTTCGCTCACGCCATAATTATCTGTCTGTTTTTCGCACGACCTGTTTTCACATTGTTTTAATTTTCTCCATTAAAATCTTCAAGTTCAAAAGTAATCGATGAACTTTGAATTCCAGCTGCCGTATATTCTGGTAATTTGTGGAGAACGTATAAGACTAGTGTACACGTAATCATCTTTAATATTACAAAAAAGACAATTGTACTGAAATTAAAAAATTATTCGCATAATTCATGCGCAGTCCAAAAATATTCATAAATTTTGTATAGGGTATCACAGAGCAGCATTGTTTTATTTTAATAGGTTCGAGTGCTGGTTCATACTCCTTTATATTTTGAGTTAGATCTTCGACCAGTTCTAAAGTGTAATAAATCTTATTAACTGATAATTGATATAAAATTTAAATGTTACATCGCCTGAAACAGTGAGAATTTCCGATTGAATTCAGAAACAATAAATTTGGGTAAAACAGATCTTCGATAATTCCACCACGGGTTGGTAGTCCCGTGGATTTTTATATATTTAAAACACAACAAAAATCCTTACAAACGAAGGAAGTACATCAAGCGTGTCTGTTGATCGTAAAGGCTGAAATTACATTAATCCCTTAATATCCCAAACATGAATTTTACATAGATTTTGAGACGCAAGTACAATGGATTAGAATGTAGGAATTTAAAAATCCGTTCGTACGAAAAGAAAAACAAATTTTAATCGCGATAAAACAAGGGATAATAATATTAAGGGATTAAATAAGTTAAATATCATCTTGCCACCTAAAACTGTCAACAATAAATCCCGTAATTATTCTACGATAATTTTGTCATGTCATGAGAATTGCACCGCATAATGATTCCCATATTACGAATAATTGTTGACAGATAAAAGTGCTAAAAATACAAGAGAAATCGATGAGTCGATTTCATAGACTCTTGATATAGATATGACATATACATTATATATCTATTTATATATCATATCATATCTTAATAATAAATAAAGATTGCGTAAAATCATGCGGACTTATAAGTGCCGCCGGTCATGTAGCTTATTAAATATAATTGTCCGTATTAAAACGCTAGAGCGGAATGTTCTCCCAGGCGAATACTGATATGGATGTGAGTGACGTCGCGCAATAATACCTCATATCGTAAATTCGAAACGAACGTAATTATTAAAGTGCAGAGAAATGAGATATGACAAGGAGAAAGCAATTCTCCTAGATTCACTAACGATTTCACGGTACTTAGTCGAATGATCGGCCAGTTAATAGCCAGAGTAGTTCATATATTATTATGCATTTTTGTTTTTGTCTTTCCACTTAGACAACGTGCTACGTCATAGACGTTTTATAATAATTCGATTCGTTCCTTTCCCAAGAACTTCATCCTTCCATTAAAAGATGTCACTGTTTAACTGTAGGGGGGCGGGGGGGGGGGATGCTGTTTCTTCCTTATGTTTTTTGGCTATTTAGTTCTGCTACACTATGTAGTCCTGCTACTCGTTCCGGGGTATCTCCGGACCCCAATCTCACTTGCTCTTCACATACAGCCACAGGCCTCGACCATCATGTTTGGCAGAGTCTTTTGTGTTATTGTATTATTCGAATCCACGTAAAGTAATTGAATGGGCGACAGCTGAGTTGGCGAACAGCATGGAACTATTTTGTTCTTCATCTCAGTCGCGTTTCCCATCATCGTTAACCACCTCTATGGAGCACAAAGAAAATTCATGTTATTTTTCTCTCTACAAGAAACACAATGCAGTGACTTAGCTGTCAATTGTAAACTCACCGTAAGAACATTGTTGTAAGGTGTTGCACTCATGGTGATCGATGCAACTGAAGAGCAAGAACCTCGACAGAAATAAGCATGGTAACCACTTGGATGTAAAATCCAGTCATTCCATCCAATTTCTTTAAAACTAATGTACAATTGGTCACGACAGCACTCCTTCATTGCAGGCAGACAATTCGAGTTACGTTTTGATCGATTTTTCTGTGGCAATGGAGACGTATGTATAACCAGGAACGGTTTTAACGTCTGTTCCAGGGATATTGGTGCTGTGTCTCTATCGATGGAGCAGCTGCTACAAGCAATTTGTATGTCATGGTTCAGTTTATGATTCTCAACCCATTTCCTGGCTGTAAAGCTCACGTCGGTCTTCACCCAGCCTTCTGTAAAGAGAAATTTCAAAAGTCTAGTTAAATATCCATATCACTGGTTCCTTATGTCTATTAGATTACTGCGAAGAGTATATTATTTCTATGGTGCAATATACAACTAAGAGAGTATCGCATCTCTGAATTAGGTATAGTTTCAATAAGTTTCTACAAAAATATATTACATGGCAATCCTATGTATGTATATTATAGGAAAAATATGCCACCTGGAAGCACAGAAATTGTATTAACTGATAGTGGCTTTACACCAGGTTTCAATTTCACTCTGGTTGAGTTTCCTGGATGTTTTTGCTTCTAACGTACATATATTTCATTATATTCATGTTTGCTTGGTCACTGTCACTGTTGTTCATTTAGTATCCTGGTATTATTTCTCCAGAGAGACATGGGGCGACCCTGCAAGTACGTTTCCATGCTTGTACACTGTGCAGATGACATCTGCGACGATAGTGGAGCAATAAAAAAAAATAAAAAAAAATATAGGAAAGTCAAAGGCAATTCATTAGCAGGATTGAAACCAGGCCGCAACCGAATCATAACTTATTTTAATGAAGAAACAACAGCTTGCAGAATGTAAGGGGTTGTTGTTTATCATTGGACTCTGTTCTGTGCGTGATTTAATAATCTGCCCAGTACGGGTGCTTACCTCTATTTTGTATAACTACTGTTTAATAAAAAGTTCGGCGAACTCGACTAGAATTATATAAGTGTACATATACAGCATGCCTATATCTTAAAGCTAATTGTGAAATTATTTCTTAAGAAAATTACCTTGGATTAATCGATAATTTGTTTTTTATATGATGAAATACCAAGAATGAAAATAGTCATTATAGAATTTAACTGATTCTTTTGAAAATGAGATCACTATCGTACTTTACCGTCGTTTACTGATAAAAATGTTATTATTGTTTTTAATCATTATCACTGATAACGCTCAATGCGTTAACTCCCTTTCTTATAAATGTTAAGGTTACATCAGGCGGACCATAAATTTGGTATGTTTGCAAGAGACAAACAATCGTTTCTCCATATGCCTTTTTTTTTCCTCTTACTTGAAATTCTCACATGTCTCATTGTCGCACCAATGCCATATCAATTTAATTATTGTAACGCTTGCTTCTTTATTATATCAAAGAACGAGTGAACGACTTTGTTTTGATTTTTTTTTCCATTAATATCTACAATATATATATATATATATATCATCCATCTCTATTACCTCCTATTGTACTCTCGAATATGGCAATTATAGTATTCTTCTGGAAACTTCCTCCCTGGTCCCAATGATCTAATTCCGAGAGGACGAAGGTCTGATTGAACACGTCATTCTCATCGAGTTCCTTGTAAAACCAAAGTTCAGCCGAGGTCACATCGACGAATTTCATCTCGTTTGGTAAATTGAAAGTGAAGCAGGCAGCTGGATTAAATGCGGCCAAATGATTTGAGTTTTGTCGACATTTCATCAGGTCGTTTATTCCTGCAAAATTTTAAATAACTTTTTAATTAAATTTTTATTGACATCTGATAACAATTTTTAAGTATTTACGCTCAATTAGGTTCTACGTTTTCTATCAATTCTGCACGAGTATGTATTCTGTATTCAATAGACATGTCTAGCTTTCCCTTACTGATGCAACAATGTATATACACATATATATTGTGTATATATATATACACGCATTTCTGACTACTGTGTATCACAGATACGAGCCCGCTTTGTGTTTCTCCCTCCATATTGACCCCGGACTCTTTGAACTTCGTGCTTCGCCATTCCATAAACATTCAACGAGAATCGGTCATCCGGCTCGATTCGCTTAATTGAAAGCAGCAAGGAGATCAGAAAAACGAAGCAGCTGTTTGTGATATACCGTTAGGATTTCTTCCTGATATAATTAATAATAGAAATTAATTATAAATGAGGATACACGATATTTCAATAGATTCGCCGGTCACATTATATTGCTTTCAATCCTCTAATGGATTGCGGGAGAACGTATTGAGAATTTTTCATGATTTGGGTAAGCCGTTACGATAATTCGCTAAGGCTATTCAGTGATATCGTAATTTATTTTTTAATAAATTCCTGAGAAGCAAACTTTCATTGGTACTCTTGGAAACGGTTCCAGTTACTTCCGGTTCAACTGATGACCCTGGACATAATCTTCTTGGACGAGGAATTTATCACTGAACGATATCGTAATTTGAACTTTTATTTTCTATCGTTTGTACTCTGCATTAGGGACATTGAAGCGATTATTGAGATTTAGCAATTTGAATTCTGAGAGAAGCTCGATGTTTCGTTAAATCACCGTTAAAATTGCAACGACAGTGAAAACGAATAAAGTAGGCTGAGAGACGAAAGACGAGAGGCGTAGTTGATGTTCTGTTACTGCTCAATATTGCGACTGCGATTAATAAAAAGATAATTTATCCGTCGGACTCTGGACGATGCACGGGTGAACAAGCTTAATTAAATTATAGCAGCAGTAGTGGAAGCTGATTTTTTATTAAGAGCTCTTTTATCGACAGTACTTGCCCGCACTTTAACACAGTTGCGTCAGCCATTGCCGTAAAACACTGATTAAACATTAGCGAGTAGATTTGTGGCTTGTGAAATAGATTTACGTATTTTCAAAAAGAATCAAGCCTTACTTCGCGTCTTGTCTTTTAATAATTCGTAGCAGCAGCAGCAGCAGCAGCTGAGAAACTAATGCTCCTATAACGTACGATATGCTGAACGTCGCGTAAGGTTCTTTGCATAGATTTAAAAGCAGCCGCCATTGTGAGCCAATTGTCGAATAACACTGCTTTACCTTACCGGTAAAGAGCGATGCTACCTTATCGACGGAGTATCTCTCGCATGCTTGACACATCGTTATCATTGTCATTCTAAAACAAGACACTATCTCATGTACCGCGTGGTGGTCCTGCCTAAAAATGCAACAGCATCTGCAGGCATCTTGACAAATCCTTTGAAATATCAATGAGGATAATATTTATCGCCGGTACGTATGGCACTTGATTTTTATCACATATGTCAATCGTGTCGTACACATACGGACACGACCTTGTGTCAATCCCCATATCTGTAAATGAACTTTACACGAAGATGAACTTTGGTACGAACTACGCGATTGATTTTCGATACACATTATTCAGTCGTTTTCACCCTACATTTTCAAAATGATGGGATCACATCAGAACCAACTAGAGCGCGTTGCGATTGACTTAAAAAACTAGTATGGTAAAGTGAAAATTACGTATCGACCGATAATATCGTGCGTTTGTACATTCCCCATAATTTTAATGGAGTAAGGGGGAAGAACCGGCTGTTGTATAACTTTGATGGTTTCTTGTACCTTGTTTTGGAAATACAACAATCTGATCTGTTTTCCCATAGAAGCTTTCCACTTGTTTCTCCGGCGCCAATGGTGTGCCAGGACGTAGCTGCAACACGTGCCCATTTATTAATGGCTTCGGTAAAGTCGACAGCGACAATGAGACTTCAGGCGGTTTCGAAAGCCGTAATTTCTTGAGTATTTGCTGCTTCACATATTCCACACGCCATTCCGTAAGTATTGGATCGTAATGCGCCGTAACACGATTTTGTGCGCAACCAGCGCACTTCTGCTCTTCAAGTTCTCGAGAAGACTCAGGATACAGAGTAGACCATATACTCTTCAGAGAGCCCGATGCCCGTGACCAGCTTCCGGCCACGCTGATTATCAGAAGCATCAACAAAACCGTCCTGATAAACATTTTTTCCAAATTTTCCCTTTAGACTCGTTGAACTCCTTAACTCTGAGCAAGGGACGATTTCCGGTACGAGTATCACGATTTTCATGAAATTTCAAAAACACTCACGATTTTCGGATTACTGATTCTCGGTTCTTTCTTTACATTAGATGCGTATTTACTGCGTGTCCTCAAAAATTCTCAACAGGATCCTCAAAGATGCAGATCGATCTTCACGTTTCATACCGAGAAAATGACGGCTTTTTGCCGATTCTTTTTTTCCCTCTCTCTTCTTCTCTCTTACGTTTCTGATGGCTATGCTCTTCCAGCTGCAGATCAACTGACTGACTGTCTACTCTGCTCGAGCACCTTTTTAAAATGAATTATTGTTTCTTTCACTATTTTCGAAAAATCGACCGTCCCTCGCGTCGACGATGACGAAGACTGAAGGTGATTCCTGAAGATGGACCAGTGATGTAGTGGACGGGACACGAGTGCCCTTTGCCCTGGTGCCGAGGCTAACGCGGATTGGACGACGAACGTTGATATCGCATGAAGAAGCACGTGCTATCGACATGTTACGCTCAGTTCGAGTAACTAACCTCTTCTTCGTATGGTCATGAGTCTCTCCCGAACTTCCCTCAATCTTACGCCATTATACGACACCATGACGCCGCGTGTGGCCTTTATGCCTCACTTAGGCTAATTCATGATAACACATTCTTTTAGACGATTAGACATATACTTCCAACCACTTTCCTCTCTCCGCTTCTCATCCCTTAAACACCCTAGGAAATATTTCAGGGGTTACTATCTCCGTAATTATGGGGTGGTTTTATTCTCGCGGATGAGCTATTTAATGGATCTAAAATAGCGGAGAAACTTTTTGACTGGTTGATGGTAAACGAAGTTGATGCTTACCACTTTGAGGGGTTATACATTTTTTTTTTTCTTATCACGCAAAGAGCGACGTACATTTTATTAATGGTTTCTCTACAATAAAGATTTGATCGTAACTATAAAATTCTTCTAACGTGTTTAAATTCAATGACCCTGTCGTTATACCTACGTTCATTTCCATCCCACAGAGATTATTACTTTTAGGTTATGTTACGTTCGCACTGCATTCAGCTTCATATTAACTTCTTTATTCAATTTACTTAGCACTGCCGGGAATTCGTGCACGAAAGTACAATAAACTCCAGCGATTTTTTATCCATACCTTTTTGTCCCAGATTTTGCTGTTTCCATGTATATAACAGCGAAACGGCATTTATCAAATCCTCCGTGTATCGTCCAAGTCGTAACAGCCATAATGCCTTTATTTTTCATGCCACATAACCCGCTTAAGTATTTTCTACACTTTGTTTTCCTCGCACTTGTTTGTAACATTGTTTTTCTACCTGATAGAAAGGAGCCGATAGTACAGTTTATTTTCAGACAATTTTCGAAGCTCCCGATAAACTCCGAATATTAGTCGCTTGACTTGTGTTACTCCTGGTATCGTTGAAACATGTTGTTAACGCCGGTCGTCGCAAAATTTTTGCACTCCCGATAGTCCGTGCATTCGCGCTGGTGCTTTTAATGGTAGTTCGCCAATTGCACGCAGCAAGGTGGTGGAGTAACTATACGCCAAAAGGTACTAGTTAATTTTATAAGCAATAGTACCAACATAGGAAATGCACAAACCTGTAACACATGGCGTGCAGCCTTCTAATTGGCCAATTCTGAATAACCGTGCGTGGGATGAATAAAGCTCTCGTGCACGGAGAATCTTGGCTTTTAATTAAAAATCATTTTCGTAGAGTTAACGAGACGTAACCGGAGTAGTGATTTTTGAGTTACAAGATTATTTATTGATCGTGCTATTATCGTGTCCGCAGTATCATTTGGCACGTATGTATATAAATTGAGAAAACAGATAACATTTTTATCGAGGGATATTAACCATAAATTCTCATTGGATCATTGCTCTACTTCGTATTATTTATTTCGATACTCGTTTGATCATTACTTTTAATTAAATTCTACGTATCTGTGTTTTATATACATCTGCTAGTAAATATATGTATATTACTTTAATTTCCAATTAGTGAAAAGACATCCAGTCACGTTTTCTCTGGATTTATAAAAAGTTCAACTTTGTATCTAAGCGTATCGATTCTTTGGAATTATTGCATCAGAACACGTAGTAATCCGATGACGTTGTGCAACAGTTCTGATGAATTGGTTAATTGACATTCATTTTTTAAAAATCTTTGAGTCACTTTTATATGAATAAGCGTATCCGGTTTGATTCGAGTCGCTTTATTTTAGGTTATCAATCAGCCGATCATGAAATACTCAAATAATAATGGATATTTATAGAATATTAGTATCTTATAGTATATGCGAATATGTCACGCGAATCTTACGAATTTCTGCGTTTTTATCAATTGGAATTGCTAGAGATTCTTGATATTTTTTTTTGGTACCCTACCTTTTTTTTACATGAATTTTATAATAAATCTAAAATCCTTTAAAAGTCACATTTATCAGCCTAATAGCACGATGAAAAATGAAAATCTAATTTACTCATAAAAAGTTCATGGGTTCAAGGTAAAATCGCTTCATACTGTTCGCATTTTATTTAAAGAAGGAAAAACGGTACTAATATAATTACGCTAAATCTTGAGAATAATTTGACTGCAATGACATCAGGTTGCTATCTTCGATTGTGTTATTCCAGGAAGTACCAAGAAGTGTTATCAAAAATTGCCAAAGGGTCAAACCGCTTCGTAATCACTATTACCTATCAATTGTCCCATTTACAAAATTAATGCTAACAATATTTGTACGTGCTGCGTTTTACCTTGACACGATGACAAACGAAGAACCATTTGCAAGATTACTTACCAATTATGTTAATAAAAAATTGACAAAAATATACATATCTTCTTCACGTACCAATATTAATTCGTTGAATCGTGTGTTATTTACTTTATATTGAAATAATTTTCGCAATTTCGTCACGCGCCGTTCATTGGCCGTTATCAAATGATAGTAATAATATATCCAAATTCAAATAGATATTTCCGTTCCGCGTGAAAGATCAAAGGTCTATTATGACATCGCACGTGTTTAACATTTAATAATTGGATAAAAGTAACTAGTCAGAATGGAATAGCATGTGACGACCCTCCCCGTACGCGGATCTTGCAGTCAAGCATTAAGAATAATGAAATTACGCACAAAGTAGCATATCGCGGCAACGTTGAGATAGTATAATCAAGAATTGTATAATGGGCACACAAGTCACTTGTATTTATCTTCAAACTTCTTGGACACTAGGGAAGCCCGAGTATTCGTCTACTAGTATTCTTTTGGCTAGTAATTATCACGTAAATATAAATGTTTGAATAGTAACAATATATTTGGGTAATATTTATTTGGTTAGCTTGCGCTACGATCAGATGTTGTGTAGTACCAATGTACCGACTGAAGTTGGCGCTACCACCGGAGTCAGATAAGCCAGCTAACTTCAGGTGGTACATTCGATCTGAACGTGAATGTGTAATTAAAATAACTCTATATAAATATGATACGAGGCAGTTTTGTTTGTTTATTGTTTCGTTTAATTACTCTAGTGAATTTCAATGTGTAGATTACTGCGACCAATCGATGCTAATAACTTATGGTTAATTCAAAGTGACAGTTTTGTGGGCGTTCGTTTGTATAACCTTGGTGCTTCGTGCTGTTTTCATTCTTGTTAATATTACATTTACCTACTGTTTTTTCGTTTTTTTTTAAATATCATATTAATTTTGAACAGGGTCGAGAGCTATCGGTGTCAAAGATCTTATGTTTAGAAGCATATAATTCTGCTCTAATTGTAAAATCAGCGTCAGATCGAGGAATGGGATTAATCATTTTATAACGTTGTCGAATGTGATTCAGATAATTTTTTAACATTTCTTTACTAGCAAAACAAAATAATTATTAATTTAATTCGTGCAGATAAGAAAGCAAAATATTTGTCAGTCTTAAAATATACAGCAGTCAAACCTATTAGACGTATTTTTTAAAAAGGATATTTCTCATTTTTCGCGAAGCAAAGAAAGTCCGAAAACAACGATTCGCATAACTCGTTAAAAAACAAACATGATGCAGTGTTAAAAATGCCTATCGAGCAGCGTATCCTTCGAAAGTATTTAAGTCTAGTGGAAGATCCAAGAATTACTCAAGAATCTTTGCATAAAGATGGATAAGCTGCGTTAACACGGAGAAAAGTTTAAGAAGCCTTTGGCAAGAAAAACGGAAGGTATTAAAAGTAAGACTGTTTTATTAAAGTAAAATTCTTAAGATGGAAAACATTACTTGATGCTAACTATATATAATTTTTAATATTCAACATATTATATAACGTATTAGTATATACACATATATCATAAGTATATATATGTATACGCTTTTCAACATTTCAAAACAATTTCATTGAAAAAAAAAAAATGCTGTCTAATCACATGTCAAGTACCAAACCCGGCAGATAGGGAATACAACATAGATTCCACCTCCTTGCGTAAAGCCCTAAATGCCTACAACCCTTTAATTTTGCGAATTGTCGTAACCTACAAAGAGTGACGTATATTAATTTCCACATGTCACACAATTTCCAGCATGTATGTTGATCCTACCTACCCAAAGCTATAGAATAACAATGATGAAATAACGTGTATAAATATTGTATCGTATATCCAAAGAATTTTATTGGCTGTAGAAAATTTCCACGATGTATCCTCTAGCACTATGTGTAAATTCTAATCGATTAATTTTGATAACGGATAGTCACTGAGTACAAGACCGTGGGCACATGTGTGTATGTACATTCACCATATGGATACGTGATATAGTCGAGGAATGAAGATCAGGAGTAACAACTGGAACGTATCTTAATTGACTGGAATTGGCATAGTTTAAATGATTTGCAAAATTTTAGCGAGTAGTGACTGTTTGCTATGAGTCATGAGTATCCATAATTACGAGACATCCTAATTAATTAAACTTTGGCGTACGCAGCGTAATTTGAGACTCCACAGCGATTTTTGTTTTTTGCCAATCGCATGTACCCATTTTCACCCCAACCGCTGCCCCACCAATTTTTCAAAATCCACTCTGTCGGCGTATAGCCAACAATTAGCATCGCGTGGTTGACCACGTCCGAACTGCATGCTGTGTCGTCATAAACTCCTTTGCTGTTAAGAGAAGCATAATTATAAATTTGAACTGTTCCCTTTATCAATTTGACATTACTGAAAACTTACTGATAGAGTTGAAAAGTTCTTGGACTAGCATTAATGGAGGTTGCTATTGGTCCAATAGTCGCCACAGCTACTTCCAAAGCACGTTCGTCCCTAGAGGGTAAGATGGCCCAGGAAGTGATATTAACGACACTCATATCCTCTTGAAATCGACACTGTCCTTGCTGAAAGTATCAGAAATTCGAAATAAGAATTAACAAAACTTTCCATTGGCCTTTCTTGTGTATCCAAGAGCGACTATTGTCCTAATAAATATTCAAGGACTGTTCGCAATAAAATAAAAATATATATTATTTAATTGATCGTCGTATAAATCCTTTTATCCTTACCTCAGCCTTGTAAGGATAATGAGTTTGGGCCATAAGACCTTTTGCTTTTTCTAAGTATCTTAAAGTATTTCTCAAGGATCCTCCGGAGCAACCAAGATTTCCAGTACTGGTACTACAGTCCACAAGCTGCTGCTCACTAAGCGGAATAAGCATTCCGGTTTTCTTGTAAATCTGTCCCTGTATACTTCCCGCCACGGAATAAGCGTAGCAACTTCCACAATCCTTTTGATTTTCCTCCTCAGTGCGAAAGCCGCGTTCCCGCCAATCCAGATGACTGGGGATTCGCCTTGGATCATGAAGAACAGCAGAAACCATCTGTTCGTCGGAAAGTCTACGCCGTCGACTTGGAATTAATTTCACCTGTAACCGTATAATTGTATAGACATACGTCGAGATCGATATCCAATTATCATTTTTACCATTTCACGAATGTATTGTCGCGTTGTCATATCAGCATATGGGTTATCACGCAGTGTGTAAGTATAATGTCCAGCAGCTGCCAATAAATTGTGCTCATATATCTTAAGAAGATTCTCCTCCCAAGCTATCCTTCTCATGGACTCCACAGTACCAGTGTAAGTCTTGTTGAACATGCTCTGTAAATGACGTACAGGAATAGTCGTATAATTGATCGTAAACTTATCGATATAATTTACAATAGTTATCACTTGGTATTACCTTGTAACGATGCCAATAATCACCGAGACGTTCTGATATCTCAGGTGGTAATCCAGTACCGTCAACATTCCGGCGGGCACAAATAATCATCAGGTAGAAGCTCAGAAACTTTACGATACCTTTATTGCAAAGGATCATGATCCTGCACGATGACTTATTGCCGTGCCGAGGTCGTAAGAAATACTGAAAGACTTCATGATCCAATTAAACGTGCTGTTTGACATTTTCGGCAGTGTCAGCGAATACCGACGAACCAATTTCGTAATTGGGAATTGAGGTTCTTGCTGATCTTTGGTATCGTTCACGGCCGCAGCCATTTTTCTTCGTTATATTTTATGTTATTTTCATCAGTATCGTCTGCCCGATCAATATGACATTATTTTCTGTGCTCAAGGGCCTTACTGGATGTTTGGCTTTGTTCATTGTGTTAGCATGTCACCGTCTCACGTATCCAGAGGCTGTAGATGTTTGCTGCGAGTTTCAACGTAATCGCGAAACTGTTTGTGCTTTCAATGATCTTTTCTTGGATCCACGGGAACGGGCAGACGTCTGCTACTCTCGAAAATCACTGGTTATGATTAGCAGCTGCTGACGTACAGGATAATAGTGACGTTTCAGATTGGCATCGTACTAACACTTGACATAACCTTTAAAATTAAGTATTAATCATGAGCTGTATAATGAAACTGTATTACGAACATTATTAATGATGTGACACGTTATTTAAGAAACTATACCAATTGTCTCAATAATCACTTCAATAAATCATGAACCATCAATACCCAATTTACAGTCATGCCCAACTTGTCAATTACTGATTGAAGGCAGAGTCAATATGTAATAGTTCGCCATGATCTTTTCTAATGTTCTACGCGACGAGTGTCTCGCATCTTCAAATTGAATAATGAATAATTAAAGTTCAGTTTATCGAGTAGAAAAACAGTACATCATACTCGAATCAAGAAAGTGTTTCCATCGGCAGACACCAGAGTGCGCGAAGATCGTCGACATTCTGGCTGAAGAAACAAGCATAAATACAATGATAAACTCTCGTAAAAGCATACAAGAATATAGTATAGTTACTCGAGACAAACAACATATTTTAGCTCTTCCAAGTGTCTATACTGCTATAAAACACGATACACACATTCTCCGCGTTACATAAACGAATATCGTAACAAGTTCGCAAAATCGTCGGCAGATGGTGTAGCGCGCCATTGTAAATTCGGTAGTCGCGTAGGTAACAGAGTTGCTGTACGATCGGGTGCGTGTCTGGTTCTTTGATTCAATCAGTAAATCAGTTTACGTCCAATGTGCCACAGCAGTAAACAAGAGTACGTTAACACGTACCTAAGAAATTCAACGATCAACATGTACAATGAGAAAACAGTCATCACCTACGTTCTGTTGTCAAGATGATTACTAGAAGAAAAATGATTATACAGCTGCTAGAGAATCGCGAGTGCCAGTCGTCAAGATTACACACGTAATCATTGAATCTGATATTATAAAGTGTACCATTTATTATAAATCCTCTTTCACAGTCTCTGACTGACTGACTGACTGACTGACTCTAACTGACTAACTATCCAATAACGGACTGACAAACTTTTTCTCGTCGGTGACCCCACTCACAGAAGTACCACTCTCTGAGAGCACCGGCATTCCCACTCTCCACGGTTTGGCGGCATCTCAACACCAGAGGACTGGGAGTTGTTTTTCGGTTCGACAGTGAGAAAGGTTGAGATTCTCTCTAGCAGTGCCCGGTATTTATAATATCATTCCACTGGTGGAAGTTTTTTTTTTTTTTTAATTAACAGTGCTCAGTGTTTTTACTATACACGGTTAACAAGATGGATGAATCTGGGATTGACATGGGATTTGATCTTGCTGCACTTACCAATGAGGACTTTGAGCTTGAATATAACAATGACTTCGAGCAAGCACTCTCGATGCTCTCCACGTCTCAAGACTTCATGTACTACGAATTGAAGAGCCGAGCACCCGATACTGGCAGGTGCGTTCATACTATGATATATAAAGTACCCACGTCGGATCACCTGTTGAACATAGTCACTCTGCTTCTATTCATGTGATAGCTGCTTTTAGTCCTGTTCAGAATTTATAGGTTAGCTTTAACTTTAACGTATAGATTCTTACTGTTGTTGGATTATTTATAGATCGCTATATCTTCGATGAAATCTTACCGGCTATTTGACGTTATTATATCGATCGAATTTTCGTATCTTATCACTTACTGGATTCTTATCTTCCTTGTCTCCTGGCCATGTGTCAGACGAATTGCTAGCAATTTGTCAGATAGATAGATTTTAGACAAGCCTTTCAAATCTTCATTAGTCTTTGGTGAATTCGAATCGCTGGGTTTTGCGAAGATTTTAATTTTATACGCTTTTAGAGGTTATGTCGGCTTCGTATCTCTAGCCATGTCAGTGGTAATTTTTTATTTTCATTGTATTAAATTCAATCGAATGCGTCTATGGATTATTCCATTTGCTTCTCTGCTCGTGAGTTACGAAATTCTATTATCTGTATGCGAATGTTCTACACGTGCTTAATAAAAGAGTTAATTTTAAGTGGGGGAAATGCCGAGGAACGAAATGTCTGTGAATATACGATATGCTACAGATTCTAGTGGGACGCGTTTGTGAAAATGCTTGGGATTCTAAGTACTTCGGATGGCATTATGTAATCTTACTATCGAGATATAGATATAAGACGCTATACACGAGACAGCAGAATTGTCCGATACAACGTTTCTGATACAGTTTCTACGACAGTGCTCGTAGACACTGAGCTCTGAAAAGGTATTTTTTTTTTAATATTATTTTTATATTGTAAAAAGGAATTACTTTACGCACGATCGATCATTCTTTCCGCATTATTACATACCAAGGCAATTTATAATTCGGGTGTGAGGCGTCGCGCTGTTTTGTAAAATACAATACGTATCTAGTTCATTGACGATTATTTAGCAATAAATATAAATCGAGAGCGATAAACGTTACCTTGTTTGCCGTATTAAGAAAGTTGATGATCTACCAAAATTCTCCATAGACATTGCTGTAGGGTAAACGAAATGGATTATTATATATCGAGAGTAACGAATCATTTTTGGAATATCTAATATGCGAGGAAATTTCGAAATTTCTTTATCTTATTTTGACAGCTCGATATTTATACTCACCTCTATGATTATATACGTGCATATATGAATATTCGTGCATTATATATATGTATGTAGATTCTTATTAAGAATTTCAAGTGTCCCAAATATAATTGGCCATTTTATATTTACAGTAGATCGTATATCCATGTAACTTTTTTTTTCGCGTTTCCTTGGACGTTGGGAAAGCGTTGGGGTTATTCATGGTAAAAATTAGTAATTGTTACGCGTTGCACGCGTGCGGTTACGTAATGGCCTCTTATACGTTCAACGAAGGATATTAAAATTTATCTGAGAAATATATCTGCCAAGTATAAGAAAAGTAGCAAAGCATGAAATTTATATTCCTTTTCGTCCGTTTGAAAATTTTCTTTTATATTTATACAAAATTACAGGACTAGAACTTATCAGAACAAAGTCGACGATTTTCGTATCGAAATATAAAAAATTACGACAATTCGTGCCATATTTCTCGTCGAGTATTTAATACCTATTTATTTATTGCCGATAAAATAATCGCAAAAATTACGTAATTCGTATGTACCCAAAATACCTTACTCGGAAAATTCGACTCATCCTATCATTTTATTGTACAACTAATTCTCACGTTTTCAGTTCCCATGATTTTCAAGCAGACTAACATCGTTACTTGATTTTTCCATCGACTCTCGTTTTTCGACGTCGCATGTGTTTTTATCCGAATTCACCTTTTTTTCGCTCGCTTGCAACTTTCCGCCATTGATAAATAAGGAAAAAAAACATGTTATGCATCACAAGAATGTCTCTTTACCAAATTCGTTATTTGTATATACAATTTTTATAGTCCCCGATATCGTCTCACGTAGAGATAAGCTGGACGACATTGTGATTACGGTATTATCAAAGTTTCGGCATTGAAGTATGAACATTTCTCGTAGGTCAATCCCAATGAAAATTTAATCCAGACTCAAGAGACCAATGGCGTCTCATTTTCCACAGATACATGACTCACTTTTCCTCCCACTGGCGCCACACTTCATCGGTATCGTCCAATTCTCATTCGCAGACAGTACCAAACGCATTTAATGCATGACGTTAAATGATAAAGTCGTATCCACAGTTCTACTAAATATTCCAGCATTACCATTGCGATAAACTGAACAGTACAAAATCACGCATAGCTTCGTTATCGTACATGGATGATGAATCTTCATCGAAAGCGACATGCGTTACGATTACTATTTATTACATATCAACACTGGGTCGTTGGACTGCGTCGATATTTCATAGAGTACGACCTTTAATTGTAGCCTTTTTAATGAAGTATTTAGCAAGTGTATTTTTTTCTCGACAAAATGGCGGAACGCGACCGCGCACTGTTTACATTATTCAATGCCAAAAAGCACAGATCCTCGGCAGCTGGTATGGCGACGATGTAACGGAGGAGCGAATAGTTACTCAATTTGCCACATGCGCGCTGCAGTGCAGCGTCGCGTCGGCAATGTTTCCGGCGAAACTCGGCAAAGTTATCTCAATAACATCGTGAAGGCTGGTTTATGGTGATTCGAATGGGAAAAAGCTTTAACAGAGTGTTTCGTGAAAATGCTCCTTGTTCGTAAGTCCATGAATACGTTTTTACAGATGCTCGGTCA
Source organism: Calameuta pygmaea (assembly GCA_031762395.1). Classification (NCBI taxonomy): domain Eukaryota; kingdom Metazoa; phylum Arthropoda; class Insecta; order Hymenoptera; family Cephidae; genus Calameuta; species Calameuta pygmaea. The sequence continues at coordinate 732,432 of JASANN010000193.1, read as the reverse complement.
AAGGACGCTCTCTCTGCCGTGATTGGCGTCCTTTCGTCAAAGAAAATTCATAGACGTCAACCGTCTGCGACTGACGATTGTCCTGCGAGCATCCACTGTCATCGTATACGTGGACAATTTGACTTTCGTGTTCGCAGAATCTCCACTATGAATCTTGATGGAGGACTAGAATTTTTGTTAAGGATGACAATAACAATGGCGTCCCCCGTTAATTACTTTAATAGAGACTTTAATTATTCTTGTGTCTTTCTGATGACTTACGTATTACGATCAATCGAGAGAATGATAGTGAGCGATCGCGAGTGTATAGGTCAGTTGGATGCTAACGCTTCATTTAGATCGCATATAATTTAGGTTAGAGGATGACAGGAATCGGTGGGATTAGAGGAAAACAACTGTAAGTATTCGAGATCTAGATTCGACGTGAATATATAAATATTTTATTTTTTTTCCTTATAAATTTTTGTACATATTTCCAGATCAAATTTCAAATAAAAAAAAATTGTACTAAAGGCATCGGCTCGATACATCGAACCATTAAAAAGTTATGGACGGTTAAAATTGCGGGCATTAGATAGCCGATTCGAGAAAGAGGGTAGAGGTTCCTGTGGGGGAGTATATATAATAAAATCGAGCGATGTGTATACGCGTCTCTCTCGCACTCGCTCAAATCCCCATAGGCCTGTCTCACTCGCACTCACGGGCGGTATAGGAAACGTGGAAAATCGCAGTATCCGACCCATCCACGATAAATAACATTTCACCGACGAGACTGTCGACGGGAATCGCGTATTTTGGCGAACTTGCGCAATTTTCACGAGAAACCTAAGAAAAGTTTGCACTACTTCCGATTGCACGTATTGCAAGACGATACTTTATCAAGTTAATCGCAATGCATACGTCGATTTTGATATGCACGTTTGAATCGAATAATCCTGTATTCTATTTATTCGACTTGGTTTCACGTGCTCTCAAAATAAAAGCGATCCTGCAACTAAGCTTACAGAGACTCGTGAAATTGGCGCGAATCGATTAAGAAAAAACGACAGATTGGTAGGAGTCAGTGCAAACAGACTATATATTAGATAAGCATAGTCTGTCTCTTTATTTTTACGAATTTCGTATTACGCAGCTTTTTCAGTCCCCTTATGTATTTGCCTGTTAAACAAACAAGCACGAAATTATCACGAAATCGATACAGCAGCAGGAGTATATTATTCCGCAAACAGTACGAAGCGTAGATAAGGTTTTAACGTGTGTATAGCTGGACCATCTGGGGATGCTGTGAAAATAAAAATTTTCCTCAAGATCAGTATAGCCTAGCCTGTAGCATACGAAACAACGCGCTGATTACGTTCAGCGATGTTGACCTGTCGGTTACATACCAATTGCTTAATCCGATCGGCAAGGAATGAGGAAGCAAAAACTAATCGTGATAAGCAGCTTGGTGATATTTTTAATTCGTAATTGGATCAATGACATGATGATTTTAAAAATATTTTTTTTCTTAACAGAATCAACTCACAATCATCACAGCTCCATTTTCTACTTCTTTCACGATTACCTTTTTCTTTTTTATGCCGCGTTCACACGGCATACGCAATCGGTGTGCGACAAAACATTTAATGACTGTTGGCCATAAAAACAAAGGTACAATATTTCGGTACGTTGTCTCGCTGTTTTTATATTCTCACTTTCCGGCCCTCCCGGGCCGCCTGTCAAACCAGTGGAATATTTCCAGCCGAATGCGGTTATGACGTAACGGCCCAGGAAAAACGACGAGACTACGCGCGATATCTTGGCACGGATCGGCCCAGGTCGATTATTCGGCGAGTGCCGACTACACGTTACGAAGTGACGCCAAACGACGCACCCACAAGGCACAATAAAAGCTATACCAGTATCAATGGGGGTACCTGTAAAGTTCACGGATAGCCAATCTCCGCTGAAACCGGTTTTCCCTCGTTACCGTACTGAGGCGATTTTTATTTTTGTTCGAGGCGGCTGCCACTTTTTCAAAACTTCTTTTTTCTTCCTTATCAGTCCGATAAGAAACACGGGAAACACCGTGCGTTAACCCTTTAAGCCACTTGCTTGTACAACCTCTAATCAAACGGATTGTCGCACGGCAATGGGAGTCCGCGGTACAATTCAATATGGCCGACAATGACGCTGTCGTCGGTCGCTCGATTGTTTTTTTCGTAATTCTCATTTCTGAATAGAGATTTTACTAAATGTCTCACGATGTAGCTATGGAATGCCTTTGTTATTAAATTTTTAACTGTTTATTCTTTATATTGATTGGCCGAGGTTTTCTTCGGCATTTTAGTACTCTGTTGATATTACGGGGTCGCGGTGAGTTAGGTTAGGTTAGGTTGGCAACGAAATCCGTGCGAATGCCAATGGACAGTGCCGTATCTATGTCGGAATATTCATTGGACGTTATTCTAATTGGAATTACCAGAATGCAGGCTCGTTTTGAATTTTGCGAGCAGCTGAGCGCTCTTGTATCTCGACGTGTTCATCTTTTTTAGAGATGTATATATAGATATGTATTGTATATTCTGTGAATCCTAATAACATGGCGGATAGGAGTCGTGATTTATCTGCTTGCTGACTGACACGAAATTCGCGCGACTCCTTCACGCGCGATGCACCACGCATGTTACTCGTTTTACTTAATAGCGGCAAAGCGCAAATTTAGGTTAACATTAGAAACTATGGGGTGGGATTTTTTTGAATTAAAAAAAATTTTTCCGTTTCTGGTCTTACAGTAGATAGTGTATCTCGAGATATTTGTAGCTTGAATGAGGATAAGGTCATTTGGTGAGGTTCAAAAAAAAATTCGCGCACTCTCACTGATAGAGGTGGAGCTGTCTCGTCTATTGTCATTTTGAAAATTTTCCCCTACTTATTTTGAGCGACAATCGTCTCGAATTACTTGGACACGTGTGCCGCCTGATGATTCGTGGCACGCGAGCGCGATCGTAAAATTTCGGCACGTCGAAAAGTATTGAATATTTGCCAGGAGCTACTGTCTTGTTCACAGTCGAGAATATTGGTCGCGAAAATGTAGATTAAAAAATAAATGCGCTGCAACTTCAGTGAGACTGTTAGGTTAGGTTGCGAGACTGGAATTTTCCGAAGTTAATTATAGCTCCGCGAGTTTCCGTGCGAAATGATAACAAGAACGGATGGTTAAAAAAGGGGGAAGTTGAAACTAATAAAAAAAAATTAATCTTTCGCCAAGCACGACAAACTCCTCGTATCCTGTGATAGGGGGTTGCCCGTCCGTCTTATCAGCGCGACAGAAAAACCCCAGTTATCCAGATTACGGGAACTTGAAGTCTGTCACTGCCGAAGGCTAGACGTTCCCCTACGTGGAATCCACGCGTCACGATAAGCGCGTCACTGCTATCACTATAGCGGCAGGTAGATCGTAAGGCATTCCTACTGTCCAAAACAATGATCAGTAGGTACACGTCAAATGTGATACTTAGTGTCTACTAACTAGGTCGGTAAAACAGAAAAAGGTGTCAAGGGTCCAACGTACCGACCGGGGCTGCGACGTAACGGACGAGTCGCTACGTCAGGGCAGAGCCACATCCGTCGGTGAGCCAGTCGCAACGTGCTGGTCCTCGGCTCGTTTTAGTAACGTCGGGACGCCTCGAGTTGAGCGATCGAGGAAGGACGCCGCGGATATGCAGGCCGAAGTCTCACGTCAAATCGGCGAATTCGAAGAGCTAGTGGCGCGCCTGGACCGTATTAATGGTACCGATCAGAGCTGCGCGTCGGTTACGAGAACGACGATACCACCGGACGTGACGACGATCAGGACTCGGACGTTCCCATCCCCACCATCCTCCAACTCCTATTCTCACCCTGGCACCGATTACGCTCACCTGGAGAACGCGCGCGGCACTTACCAGGAGCGTACCCAAGACGCGTCCGTACCCTCATCGTCATCATCCTCCGAGAGACACGTACGCGTCAACCTTGGAATCGACGAGGACCTGCGAATGATCTTGGAGATGGATCCGTCTATCGTCGATAGACCTCCACCGACGTCGGCGACCCCATCGGCGACGCTTCTGCCGAGCCACGCGACGCTGGCGCGGCCGCCGCGCGCCACACGACCGCAAGGCTGGTACTGGACTGCTCGACTAACCTAGCTCCTAATGTTCGTTATCTTTCGATATTACGTAACCTAACCTAATCTTTATATACTTCACCAACCTAGTCTAAGTCGACACGCGCTACTTGGCCTAGCTACTAGAAGGATTTAACGGTTTTACGCGGACGGAATGTCTTTTGGGTGCCTGAAAAGTTTTCGAGGGAATACGTTGGCAGCCATTGGCTGGCTGCACGCGCCACGAGTATCGCTTGCGTACTGCGCAACATTTTACCAATGGACCTTTCCGAACTGGACTTCATCCCCACTCTTATATTTTGTTACGAACATTCTGTACCGTTTTTATTTTCATCGCTCCTACCTTACTCCCCACTTTTTTGACCGTGAACATTTTTCCAGGTTATGTTACGCCGAGCTTCTGACGTTACGATTTATTCATACGGTCTTTTTCTATGCTTTTTAGGATTCTACTCGTTGTCCCTTATACTATGATTTTTTTTTTTTTACTTTGTCGTTTCTTACCAAAATTTTCGCTTGATTTATTTCTCTCTTTTTTTCTTTCATTTTTCAACAGTTTGTGCCGATGCTGTTGTTCCATACTGATTAGTGTTTGGACGTAGCGTATGGTATTTTCAGACGTGTGTCGCTGCTCGATTCTCAATCTGTCACAACAAAACCACTGCAAGAGTGACAGCTACGTCATTCTCGATGTTTTCTTTGAACTCGGAGATATTGTACTACAATGATTGTACTTGTCTGACATGTTAATCTTTTTTGTTTCAATTATTTTTGTTTTACTAAATAAAAATTTTGATTACGGAATACAAATATGGGAGAACAGCTGTTTTCCGCCAGGACATCCCAAAGTATCTATTGAATCTAAATTATGCCAATTTTGTTTATAATTTTTTAAAAAATTTCGATTCGATTTATTTTTTGAAAAATATTAATTACATGTATCTGTAGAATCAGTGTCTTTTAACAATTGATAAAAACAATCGCATGCGCTCCACGCTTCCAAATGACAAGACTTAACCTCGCTCCTGATTTTCGTTGGCTTTCGATTACCTTAGCCCAGCCGATCGGCCGGATGTAAAATAATATTGGCTATCGCCAATAAACCGATTTTAAACGATTTCGATTACTTAACACGTAACCTTGATCGATCCTTTAAGGAATTTTATGCATTAAGGACACGGACGAGTCGCGTCTGTAGTTTTATTATCATGAAGTCTAAATATGCTTATCCGAAACTTATTTATTTTTATCAGTCGCCATATTGGACTGATCATAACAGCCAGATAATAATTTCTGACAGCTTAATCAATTAATCCATTATTATTACAATTAACGTCATGACGCTATTAAAAATTCCATCTTACACGACGGCACGAAATATTATAAATAACGTATTACGCAAGTCCGTTTTATCGAATTTACCTAAAAGGACGACCGTACACTTTTTTTTTCTTTCATACACTCCAAACCCGTAATCGTAAAAATTTTAGCAAGAAAAACTTGACTTAGAATTACTTAATGTCGTGAGTGCTCAGCAATTAAAAGTAACTTGCTTCAATTAATACGTCACGGGTATTCAGGAACAAATCGTTAAAAAAAATTCTTTTTTACCACAGGCTCAAATTAAAATTTTCGTTTGAGGTTAGTTTCCCGTCAAACACGAACTCTTACGACTCATTAAAGGTTTTCTCGTAGTGGCTCGTAAGAGAGAAAAAAAAATTTTATTGCACTTTTTTTCTTTATTATGATACCAACCGCAACTATATTACGTATTTGCCAAGATGCAGATTTCTTCCTTCATCTCGAACAAGTGTCAACGGTTGTCAAAGTAAAAAGAGAAAAATAACTTGCGACTTTGAAGAGGAAAATATTGCGCTATTTATACATTTTACGGACATGGTTTACTTCCTAGCGACTTATCGTCCCTGCATTCTCAGATTCATCACTATTTATATCCACGTTTTATTCTTTCCATTATGCTCGCATAAAGAAACTGTCATATCCTACCAGGACGTTGGTTGCTCACGCCTTCTGTTACGTGTGTTATTATTAGTCGCCGTAAGTTCAAACGCAGCTTGCAAAAGCTTTTCTTGAATTCTTTTGATATCTACCTTATGACGTCATCGGCCGTTTTTAAGGATATACCATCGTGACGCAGCTCGAAATCTTTTTTTCTCTCTTATCAGTAAACCCGATCAATCAATCAATTACCCGATTTCGTTGGGCCGTCAGTCATTACTTCGTCGTATTCTTTGAACGTGATTTTAAAAAAAATTTTTTTTTTAAATTAATACCTTATGAAAATACCTATTCGTCTTTACGTTTCGCCCTTATGGTTTTCTTTCATTTTGGAAAGAACGTCGAGAATGGCTAGAGAAAGTTCAGCGAAAGTATTCGTTACGACGAATCGAAGCCAGTCGTAGACAGGATTTGATAAGGTTGCGTATTTTATTAACGTCTTCATAGAATTTCGTCTTCTTCGTTTTTCCTAACTTTGTCTCTGTTGGTTTCACACGTTTTCTAGAAATGTTCTTCGGCATCTTTGTATTTCTTGTTCTTCGACCTAAAAATTCTGTTTTACCATTCGCGCACGTTTTCTCGTAGTTACCATCACGACACTGTAGTCGTACGAGGCGATGTATTTCTTTGTAAGGTAGAAAAATTTGTTTTTGACAAGACTTTTTGTAATCCATCGTTTTTCCCAACGACGTCTGGCAAAAACACAGCACGTGAGTGGCGGATGGACGTAACTCGATATTTAAATGCTGACGCATTGCAGTTTGACTCTTTTGAATTTAACTGTTTTTCCCGCGCCTTTTGTCTCTTCTCGGAATGAGCTGCAGCCCATTAAATTCGGTATAAAATGACCGTTTTTTTTTTAAATCGATGAAATTTTACCTCTATGGAGGTTAGCACTGATTACTTAATTCCTTTAAGAAATAAATTAGTATCAATTTCGCTCTAGATTAGGGACACGTGCTGTAATACAAATTGCCTTCCACTACTGTCAGTCGATACATATAAATTTGTAAAATCCACCATGAAAATTAAACTCTAGTTTGACTAGTGCTCGGCGCAGTAGCTACGTTAACACGTTGAATTTCGCCTGATAACTAAATGACACTTGTTTGTTAATTTTTACGAGTCGCACAAATATTAGTCTCTAATAATATAAATACAATTAATTCAAGGGTAGGGGGAAGGAATATTCAATTAATAAAATGGTACATTAAATTTTTCGGATTTTACTCGCACTGTACACTGATCGTAAAATCTCATGTCGAAATAATAAGTATACTGTTTATTGTTACTGTATAAATACAAGATAGCATTAGACATTTAATTTTTTATTCCTTCCTTAAATACGTCCCAGTTGTAAGATCCTCCCTATCGGCCTTAATGATAATACGCCATTCGTCCGACCTAACGTAGACTGGATGGGAGAAACGGAACACGAGTAGGTTTGCTTGAGCGTAATAAAGAGACAAAATCCCAAGAAAGGGAAATAAGAGTAAGAATAATGTTCCACCCAGTCTCACGCGGGATGGTAACATGTAAAATGGCAAAATATCAAATTTTTTTTTCACTTTTTTTCCTAGTCTGATATTTACCTCGTCCGTCCCCTTTCGCGTAAGACATACCACCGCGCGGGAAAGTTACTCGTAAATTCGTAAGTAGCTTCCAAAAAAGCTAGAGGGAGTTGGCTCTATATTCGACCTTAAACTTTCCGACAGCCTCGAAACCAGCGAGCTGGTCGCTGGATGCAAACGAGTAATTTGCATAAACCTGCCGTAAGCGATTCTAACCTCCCTTTTCTCCATTCCCGTGGAGTCCTTGCCCTTTCCTGCCCTTTCCCGCGCCCTCCTTACCGACCTTATATAAGCAGTAAATTCGGAATTACGGTACCTTCCTACAAAGCTAAACATCTATAAACGTTCCAAGAGAGACTAGATATTAGTCCCAGCTATCTTCGACCCCCCTCCTGCTGACTCCCCCTTATCACCAAAATAGCCCCAGCATGTTCAACTTACTCGTAGGACTGAACTAAATTGACGTTAACCTCGAAAGGGAAGAGACTGCTCGTTGTAATTATTTTTTCAAATTCCCTATTCCCTCCCCTCCGTCCCACCTTTGAAATCCCAACGATACTACCCGAACGAATATGAAGCACTGACGAGCCAAAAATCTTTTTTCATTCTCCTCGGCGATCGCCATCTTAGTTTCGTAAACGACGATACGTTCTTACGCGATAAATATTTCATTTATCTTACCATTTAGAGCAATCCACGGTATCTTAGCGCGCACGTATATTTTTCTTTTTAAATAAATCGTTAACTCACGTACCACTACGTATAAGGCACCGCGATCCGTTCACGAGCTCTCTTTCTGTTTCTCTTTAGTTCTGTCTGCTTGACAGAGGAGATGCAAAGGTGTGTCCAAGAGTTTCTGGAATTGTTGGGATGTAAGGATAATACAGGAAACGCACAAAGAGACGCAAGCGACTTTATGCACGTGGAACTTGGTATGGAGACGATGCATAGAAACGCTTCGGGGTATGCAGATGCATGTAACGTACACAATAGTATGCAAGTGCACGGACCAATTCACAGAGTTACTGTGCGCCGTGTATAAGCAGAGGAAGACACTGCCGGAGTGAAGAGTACACGGGGGAATACACGTGAAAGACTGTGGCGTAGTAGTTCGGAAACAATCCGGTAGAGCGTAATATGTTTGGATGCGTGCACGTAGTGATATACGTTAAAACGGTAATGCGTTAACGGAAACAAAGATGGCGACAGTAACGCGCAAACTTCTATAACCGGTGTGTTCGAGTTTATCGAGTTGATTTCAGCACCGAGGACGTCGGGTTAAACGCCGTGGCATTGAATTCTTTAATTAGACCCTGCGTCTCGGTCGTCACGACCTTCTACCGTTTCCCAGGCCTGGTCTGTGCCTATGTATTTTTGCGAACTGGCATAGGCTACTCTAAATCCCACCGTGATATTATGGTTATGCTTGTCTCTTGTCATCGTCAAAAGGATGGTAAGTCTCGCACGTGTCCTTTGTGGCGTTCCTTAATATTATTTGTTTTTCTTTCTTTTTTTTTTGGTTTTAAGAAATCGTCTTACAATTTTTTTTCAAAGTACGGCATGACGGTCTTTTTTTCCATGGTAACGGTATTATTACCTGGCGGAACTGTTCAGAGTCTGGGCTAGGCCAAAGTCGTTATTTAGTTTAATAATTCTCGACTTGGCATGTTCTTTGGCAATCTTTGCGATTGACAGGAAATAACGTCTAGTAAAAATTACGAAATTCTATTTACGCCTTTCTATAGGTCTTGGCGTTCTTCCCAGATTGTTCTTAGGCGACGTTGATTTAATGCTCAATGATATATAGCAGCATTTTGATAATTTTGATATTGGATAAGGCGAGAGGCAGTGAATTCTAATGCTTCGTTGAATCGGTAACCCCCGTTTAGATTCTGTAATATCGTTGAGACTACGACAGTGTGATTTTTCACGGTTCCTTTCGTTTTGTGCATTTGGACCGTCGCTCGTCTCTCGCGTTTTCCTCGTTATTTGAAAGCTGATGCGTAGTTAATCGAGAATCGATGGAAAGTGTCACTGTTCGCTAATAAATTCGAGGAATCTTTCACCAGAGTTTTATGCAGTGGTTAAGGACCGTCACCAATTCCTTTTTCTTTCCATACGGTAATAGAGCAACTATGAAGTTGTCGCTAGCGCTATCTTATGTCATGATCGTGAACTGATCGACCGATAAACTGTGAGATCTAGTTTACCGACGTTCTCGCTATAGTTAACCATCAGAGTTTTCTTGCGATAATTTTTTCGTATATCCTATAGCGTATAGGGATTAAGAATTAACGTTCGTAAAAACGAAACGTCTCCACTTCGTCTCTCTGGGCTCTTCAGCTGTCTGGCTTCCTATGAAAAATTATAAAATATATATTTATTCTTGTTCCGAAAACACATTCCTTTCCTGATACGTTTAATCGACGATTAAGCGATCCAGAATTTCGTGCCGAGTAAAATGTCTTGAATATTTCTTAATCGTCTCCCTCCTCCCTTCTTGAATTATTCTTACTTATCTTCAATTTGAATTTTCAGTCCGCCGACATTTAAGACGGCTACGCCCACCTCCAGGACCCAGCTAAAGCTTCAGCTTATGAGAGAACAGCTACAGGAGCAAGAGAGAAGAGAGACTGAATTTCGGCAAAGCTTGCAACAACAGAGACCAGCCGCTGCACCGCCAAGACCGGTACCACCTACGCCATTACCGACCATTGGCGTAGACGTACCACCTCAAGTGCTGCAGGTATTGTAGAGAAAAAAAAATATTACAAAACCCATATTTACCTCAGACAAATATTATCTATTTCTTTATAATTTTCAATTGTTTTAGTATAACGATTGTATTATTTAAATTTACAGAAATTAACAATAAGACGAACAATTTTTATTGGAGATCCATTAATGAAATTGGCTTCAATTAATTATGGTTCAGTACGAAAATCCTTTTCGATATTTCTTTTTATCTAATAAATTGATACTCACCCGCGGGGCTTATTGTCCTTTAGGGAACTATTCAATGTGCAACAGGCTTATTGTGGTTGACCGTAAACTTTGTTGCTATTATTCCGTTACGTGATGGCTATTGTGATTCTATCTAATATTGGCTATTTCGAATAACATTAATTCGCGAGCCAAGTAATGTAAAGTCGCTTAAAATCGTGACGGACAGTTAAGCCAGTGCTACCAGTTAACGTAAATCATTTAAGCGAGCCCGTAGTGTCCCGCTTGATTTACCGGCTAACTTAAACCATAACTGAGTTTCTTGTTGTTAAAAATTTTTTTTTTCTTTTTTTTCCCCATACATTTTCACTTCCATATACGTTTGGTGTACAAGTCGGAAAACTTCTTTCTCGCCACGTTCGCCTCTTCGTTTCTGGCACTTCCATTGCACCATTACTTTAAGGTGTAACGTTAAATTAGTAGCGCGCACCTCCTCGCGTACTAATGTCAATTATATTTTATCGCACACGTCTTAAAGTCATCGCCGTTCGGTCGATGACGGCGCTTAGGACAAACGATGCATAAACAATACCATTTCTTTGGGACGCCAATCGAATAAAGATCCGTAGTCACTTTCGTTATTTAGAACCACGTGAAGTTTCACGGTGAAAAAGGTGACTTTTAAAGTGACGGCGAATAGAAGCCCTGGAAGTTGAATGATCATCTATTTTTTTTATATTTCCTCTTTTTTTTTAGACCCTTTGGACCCGCATCACGTGACAAGACTTTTGAATTTTTCACTCGAGCCAGAGAGGTCCGTTGCGCTGCTACGATAAGAGAAGTGAAATAAAAAGCAAAGGATTTCAAATTCCAATAAATTCTTAATTTTCCAGAATATTTTACTCGAGATTAAAAATCGATCGACGCGTATAAGTAAAATGGCGATAAAAAAGAAAGGATAAATTAAATCCTACGAGCTACTTTCGTTTTGTACTCAATTCTGATCATCCGTCGAGTCCTGCGATGCTAATCATAGATAAGCAGTTACCCAGACAAAAGTCAAACGATCGGAAACCGGTCTGCACGAAATGGCCTTTTGTTATTTCGAAATCGCACCGCCAGATAGCGCTGAACGAAGATCATTCGAATTACACCTCTACCGCGAATGTCGCTGTCGTCGAGTTTTATGAATTCGTAAAAACTTTATAGTTACTCCTGCGAACCCATGTAGATCCTGTAATCGAGCACGTAGATTCTACGTTGATCTCCTGACCTCAAAAACCGGTGATGGATTCACGAATATCACAATAATAATAATTAACGGCAATTCCACTGCTCGTATAGATGACGCAAGCATTACACTTTGAGTTTTCGATGGCTTAGTGATTTTTGTAATTTTTTATAAGGTGTATAATAATTTATCTGGATCAAAATAATTTACCTTCCCCTTCCCTCCCCCTCAAACTCCTCCCCCTCGTCGGCCTTTAATAACTTAAAAGGAAATTCTCAAGATAGCCGGTTTCAAATTTTGAATTCATGAACGTTAAATTGACTTTGGTACTTTTAAATTGAATTCTAGTCCCCCGTCGACTTTTTGATAGATTTAGGATCTTCTAAGTGTGCCTTCTTTGATACTCGTTTGGAGCTTTTAATGACTTTTACGTTTACTATTTTCTTTCTCTCTCTTTTTTTTCGTCACGGTCAAAGATCAACCCCGTATCAGTCGCAAAAAACTGTGTTGACTGATAAGCGAAAAAAAATAGTAGTATACATATACAAACAAGTGGAGTATCGGCGTACGAAGAACGCTCGGCAGATTTCATTACGTAATTGAAAACACAAATATACTTTGTAAAGTCGAGGTCATTCACCTGGACAATTTAGAGAAACTGGAGCATGAATATATTCCGTCGCGTGTCGATGATTGTGAAGAAAAAAAATTGTCTCCGACAAAGAAAACGTTGTGCCACAAGGACGCGGTGGCCTTTTTAATCTCATTTGTTGAATATCGATCGGCAATAATACCGGATTCAGGATGCAGAATGCTAATCGTGCGTCAATCGCAATGCGTCACGTTTGTTTCGTACAATAAATTTTATTTGTGAGTTTTTAATATCCGTCGAGTATTCGAATTCGATAGTCGATAGTCATCGATAAAGGCGATTTTGAGATACAGCTTATTTTTATTAGCAGATATACACACGTATAACCAAGAACGATTAGTCACTCGTATCCAAGAAGATTAACGAAGAAAAAAAGAAAAAGAACGTCGTAAATTCACCTACCGTAGAAATAATGATTCTGAATAATTTTGCCACGGGACTCTTGTGCAACATTCAGATCTTAATGTTTGTTCACGACTTGTCGTCAGATGGCAGAGTTTACGTCGAGCGTCGACGATGTCGAAAAGCGACAGTCGGATCCTCCTCATCGGGCAGCTGTTAACCATGAAAGACATCAGTAGGAAAATTAAAGTCAGCCGCGGAGAGTCGCACGAGTTGAGCACGTGTCGAGTTTCGAGACGTAACGCTACTACAGAACTGACGCTACGCTCGGACTGCCTTGATGTTAAACGTCCGTCCGTCGGCGAACTTCGACTAACCCTTGTTAAGAGTCGTGCCGAGAAAGCAGAATGCGATTTTACCGACGGAGCTGCCTACCATATCCCAGACGTAGGGACACTTTTGTCTTATGGAATTTGCCGCTGGGCCCGAAGTGTCACGGAAATACCCGAACCGGCATAGCCATCGTTTCAAGCGTTACAAAAAACGCTCTACATTATAACGTGTCTTATGAGACTTTTTCTCCATTACTGCTTTGGTATCACTGCGAATGCTTCTGACACTGTTCTTTCTATTCGGTATTAATGTAGTCGCTTTGTATTTCTAGCTTGGTACATCGTTAGATTTAAGGTTAGGCCGAATCCGAAACGTCAGCGTTTATCGATCGTACGAAAGAACCGTTTGGCTTTGGTTTGAAAATAAGTCGTCACCGTCAGACGTGAAGTTTTAATTACGGCCTTTATTTCGCTGGGGTAAATATATTTTCTTTTTTTTTTTATACAAATACGTCTTATCGAGAACGGCCGATTAGACACTTTGTGTACGTAGAATGTGACACGCAAGTATATATCTTTCGTGCAATCGTCACGGCGTCTCGCCATTTTTACTTCGATAAACAATCGTGACAAATCTATCTGCGAGCTATGTACAGAGCTGCGGAGTCATCGTGAAAGTTCTTCTGTTTATTTCTATTTGCCCGAGCAAATCCGATAATCTTTATTTCATCAAATACGAGACGCTTTCGATCTATGGGAGGGTAAATTAGTTTATTCAGGATTCTTCGAATTTACGTACCTGTATGTAACAGGTAGGTACAGTCACTGTCACTCTCATTATACAATTGCATACGATTTCTTATTCTATTCTAAGATACCTACAGATAGTTAAATTACGCATTTTAGAGATTAAACACCTTTTTTTTATATTCTCCACTCGTTTCGCGCGTCAGATCATGAATTACCTGATTATTCGAAATTCCCGCGCTGTCTTTCCCTTGTAATTTAATTAATTGCAATATATATGTATATACACATCTCGCGATATGCCTTTGGCCTAGATATTCCGTTAAACCTAGAGAAGGTCCTTTTATGGAGGTTGCTCGTAAAAAGTTCCTTTTTACGAGCAACACCACCTACATAAAATTCTCTGTCAGTTCTCTTAGATTCTATCCTATTCGGATCTGCAAGTGACCATAACCCGGAACGTATGACAATTTCTTATCTGTATTTCCATTTTGATTCTCATTGACATTCCACGTCTGATTATTTTTCTTTTCTCCTCGCCCCTAGTGTACTAAGTTTCTCGGATTTCTCTGCAGATACTATCTCAGCTCATGGATGACTGACAACAGCCGTCACCGTGCCCAGGGATGATCGGTATTACCGATCAGGATTTCCAGTGCGATCGTATAATAAAAATACCCCCGTGTACCATAAATCGGCATAATTCCACCTAATGCATTAATTAAAATCATTTTCGTAGCATCGACGAATGAATCACGTATGATTCATACCTAAGTGCACAGGGACAATACGAGACAGTGGTACAATCATTACCGACCGATAAAAAGTAACAATACAATCTTTAAGAGGCATTAATACTTTTATAACATAAACCACCAACTCACTTGATTTCCATAATTAATTGGACATTCGCTAATTTTCCATATCGACTTACCGATACTATTTTTTTTTTCTTTTTCAAGGTTCGCACCCTGCTCGAGAACCCAACGCGCTACCACGTAGTGCAGAAGCAGAAGAACCAGGTGCGACAGTATTTGCACGAATCGTTTCGAGCCGGTGGAGTCGATGACGCAACGACCGGTATCATCGGCAGCGGTGGGGGTAGCGAAGGCGTTATCGGTCCTGTCATCGAAGGTGGGTGCACGCCGTCCGATACCGGCCCTAGGCACATGCCACCTATGGGGGTACAAAGTGCACCACCTGGACCAACCGTTCATCCGCCGACACCTCAGCATCCTCATCTTGCGTCGTACCCACACGCGCCCGTACTCCTACCCCACAATCGTGGTCATCCGATGGCGCCAAGTCCAGATCCTGCTACCGGTGCCATGTCACCTGGATTGTCCAGCGTGGCGACAAGTAACTCCGAGGTGAGTACAATCGTCGCGTAATCATTTGACACGGTTGTGTCATGTGGACGCGTATATACAATATCTATAGGCACACATGTATATCGACGTCAACAACAAGCCGGACATCTAATGCCGCGACATCTGTCAAGAAAGTCTTAAAATTGTCGACTAGTGAAACCATCCGAGATTTCACGATGTTCGATCGATATTCAATACGATCGATCAATCGATAAAGCCAATCGACTAGCCGCGTAGCTTGAACGAAGATATCGCGGAGGAGAAGACGCGAATTTTTTTCTCTTTTTTCTCTTAACCCTCCCCGTTACGTAAGCTGGCTCGTTATCAGGCATCATTATCACCCATACGCGATATCTATATTTGGGCATCTAATATCTTCTCGTGGACTCTACTTTTGGCTTCGCGTACAGATTTAAGCGTGGCTCTCGCAGTGCATTGCGGTACTGCGGGTTAACCTCGAAATTAGCGTTTTCACTATGGACACGTCGAATTTCACGATTACCCATCAGCCGCCCCCTGTCGCACGTGTATTATCCAATTTCGAGTCATTGTACGACACGGGGATTTCGGAGCCGCGTGCAAAACGCGTATGCGCAGCTACGCGCTGACAATTGCCTCTGGAATCGTCATCTCAATTTTCGTGTTCGTGCTAACGCATAAAATGCTCGCTTGCATTCGAGCATTCACGCTGCGAATACGAGTAATAATAACAGGCGCTATCGTCCTGCCAGAATTTTCGATCGATTTTATGCCACGTACGTTTCCCCTTGTCTCTCTTATTCCCTCGCTTTTAACCTGCGAATATACGAATCGTAATAACTCCGTGCTCGAGAACCGGAGTAGCTGTCCTTTTTTCGAAGGTGTCAAACGGTTCGGAAACAACGAGGAGGACGAAACGGTTCGCGCTCGAAACGTCGGTTCGCGCTAACGACGTGCGCAGTGCTAATCGCTTGCGAGTACCGTCGCACCGAACCGAGTGTAAACATTCAGCATCGGAAGTATGTATGTACAATCGGATTGAAAACGTTTTTGAATTACCTGTAACCCCGTGTACGCATCTGGCGTACGATCAATTTCACCATAGAAATATATACCCTGTTCACGTAAACAGCAAACACAAGTGGATCGAACCAATCGAAAGACCTTATTAAAAAAAAAAAAAAAAAAGTCCACTCGCTTCAAGTTCCACAGTTACATCGAAACCCCCCGCCCAATCGAATGTTCTACGGAATACGAGATTGTATGTACAGTCGTTAACTTTACGTCCAATTGGCATAAGGTTAATGAGGTTAGCGCTAAGCAGATCCAACGTTCAACTGTTATTTTACAGACGCAGTATCTTCTATTGACTTTGTCTCAGTTACCGTCTTCCTATTCTTTATCTGTCCAAGGCTGGTTAGCACGCCTAAACCGACCACTATCGTTCATGGCTTTATCGTGGCTGGACCAAAAACAGCTCCTGATTAAGTTCCGTCCTGGACTGCTGTCCAACGGACACTGATTTCAATAACACATGTTACACATACTTATACCGTTCACGTTGCTCGGATCAATCGATGACTTTGTCATCGATTGATGTTAGCCACTGATATATCAGGTTCTACGAGCGCCTGGTTCTACTGATATTTCACCTGTAGGCGTAAGTACAATGCATCCATTGTTCCTGTCACAGGGGTGTACCAATTTACTTGTGCACCGTGAACACAGTCAATAGTCCTCATTTAATTGTCGAGCAGCATCGACTGTAACCCCGCCGTCGCATCGATTCGCAAACATTGCTTTTAGCGTTTGTTATTTCAAATTGTCCGAACACAGTCAATATACAAATGCCGTTCGTTGTCCTTGTCAAGTCCTGACTTGCATTCAGAATGGTATTACGCTACTGGCACGACTTTCGCTCGTCTCCCATTTGTTACCATACCATACGGTATTGTACAATAGAACGGTACAGGATACTGCAGGCGGTTACTGTTCATTCAAAACGTAGGAATAATATCGTGAAGCAAGGATCAATGTAAGCGATGACTTCGCGTTCTGTAAAATCTGCTATGTTTTTATGCCGGACTATCCTGTATGCGTTTCCTTACCGTTATTCAGTCTGATTCGACACTGGCTACTACTACTGTGAATATTTTTTTTGGTCCCATCGCGTTTCACACGCCCGTCCAGTACATCCAGTTACCACTGCCATTGTCTGTCCTTCCTCGAGCCTGACTTGCATCTAGAGCACGATTACTCATTCCCAGATACTTTTAATGTTATTTATTATTTCGCCAGTATTATCTACGGTCCTGACTATGCTACGACGCCATCACTGTTATTGGGTTACGGCTGCGTTCTGTTACGCCAGACTGAGTCTGAATCTAAACAGACTCTAACCACTGGCTACTTGTTCCAGGAGTAAATAGCAGTGGCGTCGGCAGTAAGCGGCCAATGAGATATCAATTTATAATATTGCCGCAACTCGGCCTTGACGTATCCTGCCGACGCGATGTGAACGCAGCTTCAGGCCCCGCAAGCTGCAACCGTCGCAGTTATTCAGCTTCGAAGCTCTCGGCGCTCGAGAGGAAATTTATCCTATCGAGCGCGACTTTGACTCTGGCTTTCGGGCGTCTGACGAATTTTCGATCCGCGACACCCGGTATTTAGTCGGGTCGCTCTCTACGCCCGCGTTTCGGTCTCTTCCTAATGGAACGAAATTGTTTTTCGTCGCTGCCACGAACTTCGCGATATGCCGCCTTTAGATTAATCTCTCGATCTCCCTTCGGGGAAAGTTTATCTCTTTACTTGCCCTGTAGGCGCTTGCGCTGTGCTGTGTGAGGAGCGTCGCTTGCACTGATACCTACGGAATTACGATATTCACTTAGTCGGGAGTACAGACGAGTGATTAGCCGGGTGATGTTTAATTAATTAGCGCGACGAAGTGGGGGGGGGGGGGGGCTTGACGATTATTATTATTTCTACACGCGATACAAGCTTTTTTAATTAATTGGACATTTTTTTTTATGTTGATTCATTTTATGAAAGCTTTATGAAAATTCATTACGATCGAGACAAGTGTTGCTTGTAAATATATGTAGAACTTTATGTACAGCGATACGCGAATTGGATACAGAAAATGTCTGAGGTTAGATAATGAACAGTACCACCACTTGACCGCCTTCATTAGATAAAGCTAAATCATTTGATCCGCTCCCCGTTCGATTGTACAGTGCGATACAGAAGTATTATGAATGACACTATGAATTATCATCATTTTTCTTCAGCGTGTTGTTATACGTAACGGGTGTTCACTTTCGAACACGTCAATTGATCCCGCTGCCATTGGCGCCTGTAAAACTGTACATTGATAAAAATGGACTTATGTATATATATGTGTATATATATATGTTTTTGTATCATACGTCACACTGTCAATAGTACGTACATGTGTGAAGTCTGTCGCGGGGCTCTTTGTGAACGCGGCTTTTCATCGCTTTCGGCACGGGCGAGCGTGACCGCATTTAGATTGGTCCGTTGATTCGTCATGACGTTCGTGCGACTTGTTGTCGTGGGAAAATAATGGGAAGGGTTGAAAGATGACGGGTGATGCTTTAGAATTTTTTATTTTTATTTCAATTTTCTCGATAAGGACGCTCGCGGGGAGTGCAGAATGAGTTAGCCGTCGTTTCGTCGCCCGCTGCATACCGGGTCATCGAATTGACTTCCGTCGCTCGTACAACGAGCAACTAGTCGGACCTGCCGTATTGTAGAAGCGTACGAAGAACAAACAAGTGGAACGAAATTTCTCTCTTGGTGGCAATGCTAATAAGAGAAATTTCTATTGTGTCGAAATTGGCAAGGACTCAAAACTACCGGTCGACGGCTTTTTGATTCAAGGACGCCTCTTTGCCTTTTCTTGCGACAGCAACAGATTCGCGATTTCTAGTCCATTTGCCATCCGAATTTTGGCTCGGATAAACGTTTCTAGAAGCTTGCTTGAAATTATTTTTGTATGTACAATTGTGCACTTTTCTCGAGGATTCAGTCGACGAGCTTTGATGCTTCTGTTTGGTTGCTTCGATCACCAGCAGAGACCGCGATATCCCTTCGGTTTGGCTTTTTTTTTTTAATAATTTCACGACCCACGTAAATATCGTCCCTTGCAGGCCTTAACGTCGTAGCCTACGTCAAATCAGGGAAAGCCGGAGTCGCTGCAGTTTGCATTCTGGCCAAGGCTCTCGACACACGTACGTAAGTCAGTCAACCAGTAGCTTGAGTAAATTCTTTTTTCTTCTTTGTAGCAATTTTTTGGTCTGTTTACCTTCTGAAAAATTATTTCTAATTAACGCCAGAAAACTGCTCTCGACTTATTTCGCTCATTGACAGCCTTCGCGCTTACCGCAAAACACGTATACGAATCGTTGCGTTGATTCTGGTAGTAAAATTGATATTAAAAAATTTTTTTTTCTCTATTCGAAATTCATCGAGTTTTACGAACCCACACTAATAATTTCATCCTGTATCGATGCAAGGACGCTCTTATCTCTTCGCACTGAAGGATCGGATCACAGGTAATAATGCCGAGCAGCGTTCGTTCCTTCGGTATAAGAACGACTGGCGATCTGAAAGAAAAAAAATGTAGTTTCAGTCGAGAATCGAAAAAAAGTTGACATTCGGAAAATGTTGGAAGAATTATACAACCAAAATTTTGTCAAAAAAATATATAAATATATTTGATAAAACAGCACGCTCATTTTAATGACGATTCCAGATGGTTCTCACGCATTATCGAGGACACGACCATGACTTCTGTTTAGGGCTTCGCGATTGAAAGGAGTGCCCTCTATCCCCCCCTGCACCCCCCTCGTCACGTCGTTCCACAAATTCCGCTTTACACATGGCACACAGCCGTAACAGCCGTCACGCAACGCTTTCTTTTCTTTCGTCACACACGCGGACGACGTCGTTCGCGCCAGTCGAAATTTTTTATCGCAACTGTACGACAGTGTATGTATTTTCTATTAATTCTGCAACTGTTTGCTCCCGTATATATACGGCCCGATACGTGGCCCAGATACATGATCGATGGAATTTCTATCTGATCCTCGTAGACGCTGAGAGCGAAAGGATTCTGGTAGATTCCATAGGAGATTCCCAGAGAGAGAGAGAGAGAGAGAGAGAGAGAGGAGACCTTAAACACGTCACGCGCATGCGTCATTGTACGGTAACGTGTGCCTGCCTACAATTATAATAAAGCTTCGTGCCAGACACGATCGAGTAACGAGCGATGAACTTCCGAAGAACCATAATAAGAGGGAAAAAGAAAAAAAATGAAAAAATCAAACCATCCGCGCCGACGGTCGGACGCGGAATGAGCTACGAACTAGTAACGCAGAAGCGTTTGGCTGGCTCTGCAGTTGTGGTGTTACGTAAGCGTGGTTCTTTTCCTCTCTCGTTACCCCACCACCGCTCCTCCTTCATCCCCACTCCGGTCGTTGCGTACCCCTCTCTAGTACCCCGCGCCCCCTCCACCTACCCTACTCCGCAAGTCGCCTCGCCCCTAACGCGGCTCGGCCGCGTGCGTTGCTCGAGGCACACTTTGGCAACACTAGATAGTCAACGACTGGTGCTCGGACTAAGTACGGATGCAGGGACTGTTGTCTACCGTCGCTCGGTCGCCGCGTGCGTTTTAATAGAAGCCACAGTGGGCCCAATATATTATTGGGCCTTCTACTCAAAGCAATCGAGAGAACAATTGGCAGTTTCAGTGCTTCCGATGCGGTCTCGGGTGTATCGATAATAGAGACTGGTAACCTACACACACGTAGACGCTGCTCGGTGAACGGCGCGGAATAATAAAAATCCCACTGTCCTTGGACTTGGTATCAATATAGCTTTGGGTATTATCGCGCATTACGTGCGAGCCCTGATTACAGTACTAGCCGGAGAGACGGTCTTTGTTTTGACTGGCTTTTTTTACCCTTGATGCATTTCGTGAGTGTTCTACCTTACCGAACGGTACGCTCGTTCCCGCCTTCTTTCTTTCCTGGTGACCCAAAACTTTTTTGTTTGCTCAGTGGTTTGCCTTTGATTTTCTTCCTCTTATCGAGCAAATTCGTGACTCATATCAGTGCTAACCAAAGATCGGTACAGTACGATAATGTTGTCTGGTGGACGGTAGCGGAACGACCGAAATTCTTAGGGATCGCGTCGTCGCTCGAGTGGAAACGAAAGTTCTGTCCTACGTGGCTCTAGTGTCGACTGGCCGTTACGATTTTTATTGCGGGAAATCAGTGCGCGAGTGTACGTTTGATTATTGGACGTGCAGGTGCGTCTTTAGAAGCCATTTTATATATATATATATATTCTTCCTTGTCGAAGGGACTGTGATCGAAGAGGAAATCGATTAGTGTCTCAGTGACGGCGCTTTGCTACAGTCGCGAGTGTGCGACTTCTTGATGCTCGCCGATTGAGATGACCGCGTGAGATATTGTCCGCGCAAACAATAGGACCGATAAAACGAAGTCGCTACGTACGATATACATCGAGAGTGATTTATGTGGCAACATCCTTCTGGATCAACTCGCACCTGGAGTGTCTACCCTATAGGAACATCAATCACAATCCAGGGATTTCGTGGCTGTTGAAAAAGAAAAAAAAAATCTTGGCCCGCTCTTTGACTTGCGTACGAAGAAAGCTGAGATAGTGGTGGTGGTGATTCGGTAGGAAGAAAGTGAAAAATTACAAACGTTCGTTTGAGCAACGCACGTTTCTTACAACTATTCGCAAGAAAGCGTCCGCGGTCCTGACTGTGTCGCCGACTCGAACCCAGTGGCGCCGTCGATTTATTTAGTTGCCTAATTCTTCTCGCCTTAGAGGACTGCGGTAACGTGAATTCTGGCTAAGGGAAAATCGCGTCCTTGAATGCGATATACTGTTGTGACGCTGGAAAAATTGGTACGAGGTGACGAAGGATTTGAAAAAATATAAAAAGACGAACTGCCAAGACAGAACTAATCGGGGGGGGCGGGCTGGGGGGAGGGGGGCGGGGCACTTTCTGGGATACTTGCGAAGGAAATCTTGCTTGTTTTGTTGCTGAGAAGGATTTTTCGAATAATTTCGATATATTCCGTAACAGTGACAATACAATTTGTACAAGAGGGACAAACTTCGTGTTTTCTTTGCCGTTATGATTTCGAACGGATACTGAACGTCTACTGGTACAATACAGTGAATCTTTGAAAAGTTTCGTGCGCCAGTACAGACAGGCCGAGTGCTCAAGCCGCGTTACCACGATGCCGGTTTTCAACATAATCGCTAGGAGATGTAAGGTGAGTCGCAAGGCTAAACAAATTAAAGTCTCGTTTTTATATAACGCCTATTACCGTACTCGGTAAGATTCTTGAAATTCGGCACGTCATTTTTCATAACATTACCAGATATTTGGAGGATATCGTTCCTCGTTCGGAAGCCACGAAACGTGTTCCCTTGGGCTAAGTTTTCGATCTTGTCTTCTTCAGCGATAAGATAACGACTTACAACATGAGTCGTATCTACAGATCAGATATTATATCGATTTTGGAAATAAGTACGTCGTTCGTTATTCGTCTTGCTTAAATTTCGTTTTTTTTTCCCCCTTATCTTCGTCTCTTGCAACGTAAATTGCATCGTCTGCTAAAAACGATTCCACGCGCATGCGCAAGGCACTCGTTACCCACGTGCATGCACGATCCTACCAGTCTTACCACCCGACCACAGAGAAAAGTGCATTCGCAACAGTGAGTTATCATCGTAGTCATTGATAACAATCTGGTATATTAATTATCAATTACGCAATTTTATTATTTAAAAAAAATGTATAATTCTTTCCAACATTTTAATATTCAATCTTTTACGTCAACCTACCAACTAATAAACACTTTGCACGTGGTTATCATGATAATCGCGTAATATCCCACTCAAAAGTTCAGGGAGATCGTGAATTGAGATTTTCTGTGTAATATCAGGAAACGATAAACCATCTTCAAGGAAACGATTGTTCCACGCTTTACAGTTGTTTATACAACACCGTACAGATTAGAAGGCATATCATATACTCGTATAAAAGGCTTGCATAAATATCATACGCGGCTAATTCAAGAACTATAAGAATAAGTACCGACGATCACCAAATTCGAGTCGTAATCTCGCTGATACAATTTTACAACGTATAAACTCTGTCGCGCGTAATTAGTTTAGTTCGTTAGCACGAATTAAATGCGTTAAGATAAAAAAAAGATCCAATTTCCTGTTTACCGTGTTAACGTACACGCGTATCTGTAATATCATTGTTAATTAAAAGATCAGCCAGCGCCAGTAAATACTTTTCACGCGGACTGTAGAAGAAAAATATTTTTATTTTTACTTTACGTCATAACTCGTTATCGAGTTTTCATATTGTTAACGATTTTCGAGAAGCGTTTGAAACGTCAGATCTTTCAGTGCGCATGCGCCGTAGGCTCCACGTGGCTTGTATCGTTATATTGAGTTACACAAAGTGCTGTTCACCGTGTCTGACGAGAATCGGTGTCAGTTACTGCTTAAATATGCTCTTTCCTCCCTGGTGCAAGCAGCATCGTTATCAATTACGATTCCTGTCACAAGGTTACAGAGTGCATTCAAAAATTCCGCGGCCAATTTAACCCTCAAAAATATTTCACGCGTTACGAGCCAATTTCCTATACAGACGTAATGTGCATACGGTACTGCAGCCATAGGTGGAATCAATATGCGTTCCCTGTCTGTTACTAGAATAAATGTCTACGCTTACGGTACTTAATTGTATGCAATTACGATCTTCGTTCATTTACGTAATTGCAAGTGCAGTTGCTTGCCGCACGTGCATCTATGCGACACCTAGCGGAGACGGAGACGAGACAATTTTATGCGCTGGTAGTATATTTGGGTATACATTTGTTTTTTTTCCTCGTAATTTCACGCGATTTTTTCAACAATTGTTTTTAATGATATTTTTGGATATTTACGTCACTCTTTGGATTTCTGGATTTCCCGTGTATATTTCTATCGCAGTAATTTTTTTTTTTTTAATTTTGTTAATACAACTCGTTCAAATCATTAACTGTGATCTTCGCCCGTCAAATGGTTCGTACGGTGAATAGAATTGGCGTAGCATCATCATTCCTGCGGTAGCAATAAATATGTTTACGATGTGGTTGCCTTGCACAGTAATTCGCAAAATTACAATCCGACATTATTTCCCGTCCACGTGTGCTCACCAGAGCCATACATCATTCGATATTCCACGCATAACGCTTATGACGTTTGCTCGGGGATATTCATAATAGAAAAAAGAAATAAAAAAAAAAATAGGGGAAAAAAAGAATTTTATCGTTAAAACGCTACAAATAAATGCGCCACATAAATGAACGCGGGTAAACCGACGCCATTGCAGTTAAAAAAAAAGTTAACAGAAAACTCCGACAAAAAGACAAATTTCACGAACCGTCTCTTTGTCTTTATTTTTTTTTTTGCAATATTTTTATTGTGCCACAAAAATACCAACGAGTCATGAAATTTCCGTGCATTGTCACTGTCCAAAACAAGACAATGACAATCACACTTCCTAACCTAAGTACAGGATCGATAATTAATTCAAAATTGCCGCTCGAGGTATCAAGTTTACTGTGTCTGCCGCGTGTACAGTGCTGCCAATCTTTCTCGTCTGCTCTTCTTTCCCGTTTACGTTACCACCGACCCTGGACGATTCTTAGAAGTGACACTTACTGCAGGGAAAACAGTAAAACCCATATACACGTCTGTGTACAGTGAGTCATTACGCGTCTTTATGATTTTTCTTTTTCTCGAGCTCACGTTGGTACCAGATCGTCCGATTCATTGGTAAAAAGATTCATCTCGCGGGTTACGTTCCGATCGTTCTTTCGGCCCAAAGCACCGAGCGTGGCATGACGCGGCACTCGTCGCTTATTATTATTTACGTAATAACGTTCACGTAACGTTCGCGCATGCGCGTGCGTACTTGCATCAAGATCAAACTACGTAAATACGTAACACGTACCGTAACAGCTGTCGTCGAGGACGATTTAGATAATGATACTACTACTACTAGTCGTAGTAGTAGTAGTAATAGTAGTAGTAGTAGTACTACTATAATTAAAAGTAGGGTTAGGTAGGGAAATTTGAATATTTTTTTGGGAAAAAGAAGTAATACTGTACCAGCCATTAAAGTCGACTGTCGTACAATGGTA
Source organism: Calameuta pygmaea (assembly GCA_031762395.1). Taxonomy (NCBI): domain Eukaryota; kingdom Metazoa; phylum Arthropoda; class Insecta; order Hymenoptera; family Cephidae; genus Calameuta; species Calameuta pygmaea. Next base: position 706,828 of record JASANN010000193.1, on the reverse strand, counting down.
TGTTTCTAATTTCCACCGAGGAGTGGCGCCCTTGTATCTCCTCCTTGTCTCTTCTAAACTCTTGCATGTAATATTTGGCCTCCATTCTTCTCTCTTTTTCACTCACAGTCTTAACGACGCTCGTCGCTGTAGAAACTGTTTCCAGTGTTTCTCTTTTTCTTTCGCTTACAAGTAAACGTCACTCGATTTTGACAGTGTTTATAAGAATCCTTCGTCGCGCAAGATGGCCGATTGGATTATCAAGATTTCCTCGTTCCAAGAAACTCCTGGCTGTACGATTGGTCGACCGTGCGTTTTCGTCGCGATAAATTCTTCGACTGTCATTACAAAGTATCGTCATAAAAAATACGCGGCGTCGACGACACGTATCGATGGTATCGATCCTTACGTTCGAGATACGAGCGCGAAAAGATATTCGATAAGTCGTTTCGATCGAGTTGGCGTCGAGTCGACGGCGCCTTGGGGAAATAAATAATAAATCGTCAATTGTGTATCGCCTTCACGTACGTGCTTAACGTGACCACCTGATTTGTCGGTCCTCGATGTAAATAGACTTTATTATTGTAAATTCTTTCAGGCGGAGGACCTACTGGACGATATATTGTCCTTCGAAGCTGGCTCATTGGGCGACGGGCTTAAGGACGGACAGAGCGGAAGTCTGCCGAATCTTCCGGAACTGCAGGTCAAACCGGAACCTTTGTTACTGACGGATGCGGAAATACACGCTCTGGCGAAAGATCGGCAGAAAAAAGACAATCACAATATGAGTAGGTATAGCTTTCTAAACCTTACTGTTCTCATTGCACTACAAATTATATTTCCTCTAGGTAAACTCTCTCTCTCTCTCTCTCTGTATGGTTGGTATCACTGCGAGAGGATAATCCCGTGATGTGAATTATAAGAATAAATTTACGACAGGTAAACCAGGGAAATGAAATTGAAATGGAATTTCTGATATTGAGAATCAATGCGGTATACACATGCGTCTGTGTGTGTGTATATATATATGGCGTAGACAGTGCAATTTTCCTTGATACCGTCGGTACGCCGGAAACGGTCCCCGTTAACGGGAACCTGGCCAATCTCTGGCAAAACGTCAATACTCGCTGTGGGAGTTGACACGATGGCAGTGAGAAAATTCCGATTTTCCTGATAACATATATATATATACGTATATGCACGTATGCTAACGCTGTAGGGAAACTACTCTCACTATATATACATTTCTATATATATATATATATATATATATATGTATATAGAAATACAGATACAGTCAGAAAAGAAAATATCTGATTCGTATCACGTTTTTCACACGTGACCCACACGAACAACGCTATGAGAATTATTAATGTTTTTGATAAGAATTAAGAGATATATGATACATTGTCAATTACACGTCTTCGATTCGACGTTTATATTGGCAGCTGCCAATTAAACTAGCACTATCTAATCGGGCAGATCGACAGGGTATATATGTATATATATTTTATATTTCTATCCGATATCCTACTAGTCGCTACTATTGTTATCATTATTGCTAGTGTTATCATATCCCCATACGCATCATTTATGATTTCGCGAGATTCAGCTTTATCGTTACTCTTTTTATTTTCTTTTTCTTCTTCTCTTAACTTAATATCGACACTTTTTCAATACGACACCTTATCGGTCGTCCGCTGGCATAACTGTCGCTTCTAATAGGACATCTTATCGGGTTCGCCTAACGGTAACTAATTACTTGCGATGGAGATTCGGAATCCTACACGTTGATCCCCATCTAAATCCTACCAGCTACCCGAGGATCAAAGATCACAAGAGAGCTTTGTAAATCAGAAAGCACGACTCTGGTCTAGATCTTAATTAACCAGGATACTCAGATCACGGGTAATATCGATCTATGCTTTCGATCAATTCTAAGTAGTTTTGCCGGCGCTTATCTAATCTCCGGAGTCTCAATGCCACCGATCTTTTCATCGTGATCCATTAACTTTCGTCGATCGATTTATCGTTAGATCATCGGCGATCCTTCTTCTATTTAAGTAGCAGTCACGCATTGCCACTTTCATTGATCCCATCCGAACACGCGGAACTTTTTTTTTTTTTCTTAACATTTATCATCGTTATCATTGGGCCATTGCGCGAGCGCAGATCGACTTGATGAATCGCAACGATTACGTTCGATAAAGTCATTAGCGACCAGGACGAAAATTGGTGGAAAAATTTTTTTTTTCAAATTTTCCCTCCTCTCGCGTATCAGCGAATGACAAACCTTTGATATGAATATTTATGATGTAAAATTGACGTAACAATACTTTTAGACCATTATATTAATCGTACACGTCAACTTTCTTTTTGATCTAGAAAAATTTAATCACATGGGTAGCAACAGGTAACGACATGATAGTATTTATTAAGTCAATTATCGTTATATCATTATCAGTATGAAAGTCATGCTAGTCAATCACTTATATCGAGATTTACCGATACAAAGTAACAGCAGTCAATTGACGTTATGTCCTTTGCTACTGAAGTTGGCTCTGCAATAGAAATCAAAAGAGCAGGGACTAACTTCAGGTGGTGCGCTCGACTTGGATAATTCTGTAGACCCACGTGCACTCTGTGTGTCTGCCGAACGACGTTAGCTCGCATTTAATTCCTGTTGTGGAACCACCTTTAGGTTGTACTTTCGTACGACAATAATGACACTGTATAGTTAACAGTGCTACTTTAATGACTGTTTTATGTCCTTTCTTTAATATTATTAAATTCAATTATTCATTAACTTTGCTAATTCTACCCGTAGCCATGGTTCTTTCTATTTCGTTAACGTGACTGTCTGTATATGTGATATTGAGAATTCATTATCTTCATTGTTAAAGGAGGTCATGCATGCATGGTTTATGTGTATATAAGGAGTGCGATAATAATAACAATCTCCACTGTACAATATTACCTCATTCAACAACGTCTCGCACATAAAATGCATAACGACACAGATTGCACGTTATAACGATAAGTATCCGCGTCTGGATAATGGCTGACGTCCCTGAGCCGATTGTCAATTATACCTGAAGAATGAATTACCCGTCTCGTTTCTTGACCTGCATCGGGCCCTGACTTACTCGGACTACAGATACTTGGACAGTCCGAAAGGCACGTGAATTATTGGTCGAATCTTCGGAGTTCGAAAAATATTTATTTTTGATTAAAAAAGAAAAAGAAAGAAAATCGTGACAATTTTTTTTGTTCTTATCTAAAAACAGTAACCAGGATTTTGTTGAGTGAATTTGTTTTTTTTTCGTTAATTAGGTAATTTATCGATTATCATAATATCGTATGGCCGTCGTGTACCTGGTCCATGGAAACGCAAATTTTTATCACTTGGTCGTTGAATTTAATCGCTCGATGAAAGTAAAGCTCTTGTCCCAGCGTCGCCGAGAGATTATCGATTGCACGGGTGGCTTAGGTAACCGCGTCGAAGATCCTGACTATGTGTAATTATTTATTTCGTTAATGATTGATCATTGTTATTTCGTATTTTCAGTCGAGCGACGAAGACGGTTCAACATCAACGACAGAATCAAGGAACTCGGTACACTCTTACCCAAGACCAATGACCCGTGAGTACACGTCTTTGCTTTTATTTTTATCGCTACTTCTGGATTCGACCTTTTTTTTTCCGTCCCATCTTCGTTACTGACCATTGATTTGTATTTGGTCTTCGGTGACTTTTTCACTCGGACCTTGTTTCCGGGTCTTTCTCCACTGTTGGCTGATCTTTACAACCTTCCCTTTGGCGAAAATTCAAAAGTCCATTCCGTATGTAAAATTCCTATAGATACGTCTGAGATAATCAGTGCTGGCTGGATCGAAGACAGGGAGTTGAAATTTATTTTTTATTTCTGTTAGGTTGGGTCGACTGTCGGTACCGCATTACTGCTAGTCCTTCGCGCCTGAGCTGAATTGCGCATTCGATTGAAATCGGTATTAAGGATCGGTGTTATATGGTTATACACGTAGCTGCAGAGGTACATAGGCGAGAGCGTTTTGAATTTTGATTATACACATACACATATATGTATATATAACCAAAAGTATGTCACGTGGCGTTAATTAATTTTCGTCAATTACTAGCGTTAATTACTATAGCAATAAGCGTGCGAAAGTTCAATTCTCGAAGGAGTATTGGTAAACGAGTCGCCTCGTTGAAACGACTGGCTTGAAATGATTTTTAATGGGATAGGTTAATTCGCGATTAAGGGAAATCTCGCGTACAGTCGAGATAGAAAAAAAAAAATTTTTGTACGCCACTCCAAGGCGTACCCCACCCTCCTGCTCTTGTGACTGGGAGGAACGCACTTGTCATTCCGCCATTAATCAATCCGAATTTCTGAGCCATTTGTCAGTGTCAGCCGAGCCCGTAGGACTTGAAAATTCCTAAGCCAATCCTCTGGTATCCTACACACCTCGTATGCACTCTGCGAGAATGTTCGCGCGAGAGAAGAGTTGCATTTTTTTGTCGTTTTTTCTTTTCCCCTCCCTCCTCCCGCGTCTTTTTATTTTGAAAGTGACAGGAAAATTTGCATTGCGGATCTCTTACGGGTTTTCCAGTCTTCCATAATCGCCATCGAAGCTAATCTCGTGGCAACTCCTTTACACGAATCGTTAGCTTCCACTCTCGACGGCATTAAAACGCAGCCAAGCTGTCGGCTGTCGCGACGATAACGTAACGCTTCGTTTCTAAAGACTCGAACAAACATGACACAGATATCGCTCCGATGGAAGCGTTGTCACGGTTAGTTACCTTAACGTGGCTGAATTCTCGAGGATTTTTAAATATTTTTTTTTTCCCCCCCTTTACACATATGTCATTTTGAACTTCCCGCCTTTTCTCGACGAACAAATCCACTTTGAGACGCGGTCGAACCGTCGGGCGTTAGAAGTATCAACTTTGGGTATCTTGGAACTGACACTTCAAACTGGTGTAACTGTCGCCGTGTATAGAGGCGCAGATGGCAGCACTGTTCCTCATAATGCTTAACGGTCTATATAGGTTACCGGTATATAATATATATGTATATTAAATTCACTAAGCTCATCAGACCCTTTGTGAGTTCCTATATTTCCGGTTGGGAAGTAAGAAATGAATTAAACCTTCTTAGCTTAGAAATCCGTTACGGAAGCTGACTTAACCTAGCCTAACTGACTGTTACTTTTCCACCCAGCGAGACCTGTTGTATTAAACCAGGAAGCTTCGTAATCTCGCCGCTAGGGTGTGGCTTAGAAAATCTTTGGTATTTGATATTTCTGGCTTCGAGGTGAAACTTCGGGGCTGCTTCTTATCACTCAGGCGTTACGATAAAGGGAGTAACTGTTGTACGTGTTAAGAATTTTATTCCGGAAAGTATATTTTTATGATTATTACTTTCTCTTTTTTTTTTCTATAATATACTTTTTCCGCCTTAAGCACCCCTCGTGGCTGATCAATTAAGTTTATCGGTAAGATAATATGTAAAATCATGTGCACGGGTCTTTTGACTTAAACTTGAGCAGATTAATGGAATTCTTGAAAGTACGGCTTTAGTATCTATGCCCTTTAAAGGACGTACCTTGCATCACCCAAGGCGTCTCTAGTGACTTGAGAAAGATCAACGCTGTCGAAGTATTTTCATCGGACGATACAGGGTGGAATTTTAAGTGACTCGGATGAACAATTTTTCATAATACCAACCGAACGGCAACTCGTTCCACGACATCGAACGTGTAATACAAGGAAAATATTAATTGTGTCTTCAGATACTATGAGATCGTCAGGGACGTAAGACCAAACAAAGGAACAATCCTGAAGTCATCGGTGGAGTATATAAAATTATTAAAGAACGAACTGACGAGGATGAAGCAAAGCGAACTGAGGCACAAACAATTGGAGCATCAGAATCGTCGGCTACTTTTACGGGTTCAGGAACTGGAGCTTCAAGCCAAAGCCCATGGACTTCCGGTTACGGATTTCAACTGGGCCACCACTTCTGGGACGGTCCTCAACACCTACGTCAAGAGTAAACCCGATCAACGGAAGGTACAATATATTTGTCAGATTCATCAAGTCGGTAAAGTCGCTTCCTTCTTATTTTTTTTTCGACGTTCAATCTTAACGGTTTTTTTGGTCTTAATTCCTCTCTTCACGAATGTAAATGGCCTTTGAGACGCAGCCGACGCTCGGTTACGTAGCGAAGGCGTCGATACGACTACAAAACAGTGGTCGTGATCTGAAACGAGGAAATTGCTTCTGGATTTCAAAAGTAGGTGACGCTAATCGAGTATCGATACGAATCGAATGGAAATTGCTGAACGCCCGAGGGACTTTATAAGTTTGTCATTGACGTCAGTCATATCGGTAACGAGATGCCGTCAATAGTAGGTACACACCTATATTGTGCACTGAATTGCGAAATTTTGTAAATGTGTCTTAAAACTCGGTATTCTTTATACTACTTTTTTTTTATGATATATAACCATATCTTGTCTTTCTAGAGAGTTAGCATTTAAATCATTACGTCGCGGGATCTTTATGATTATTATCATTGATAAACGACTGTCGTGCCTGACAGTACGCAGCACCGGGACAAGCACTAGAAGTTTGAACATTGATAAGGAATTCGCTCTCTTCCAAGTCGCATTCACTGTGACAAAATAGTCATATCCCCAGTTACGCTCATAAGAGATTGTGGAACGTGCAGAAAAAAAATTACTTACTCTTTATCTTATCAGTAATTGGCGTAATTTTGATTTTCTTTTTTTTTTTATAACGTAGCTTCAAATGTTACTTATGCAATGGATCCCGAGCGTGTACAGCGCTTTAAGTTTGGAAAATTACTGCATGATCCTGTTTATCGGAAAAATTCATAAAATTATGGTGGATACGTGCTCCATGGATATTTCGAAGATTGTACGGGGTGTATGTGAAATACGAAAATTTTCACCCGTAGCAGCGCAGAATAACCGTAAAATAAATGTGTCGAGGAAGAACAGTGGGATACAAAGAATATCAGAGAGAGAGAGAGAGAGAGAGAGAGAGAGAGAGAGAGAGAGAGAGAGAGAGAGAGAGGGAGAGAGAGAGAAAATAAAATATTAGTACACGCGTGTACAGCTTGTGAGTAAAGTCATTCTCGCTTCACCTGTGTGTCGTCATCGTAAAGTCATCACATCAGGCCTCGTAAATTCAGCACTCCACTTAGATAATTCGGAGAGTGATAATAAGAGAGACGCGTCATTGGCGTCGAGACGATATTTCTTCTTTTTTTTTTTACCATTTGGAACAGGACTTACGCAATATATGCCAACTTCTGACACGGCTTGTGTAACACTTTGGAAGAACGTTTAACCCACCTGAAGTGAGCTACTCGCGCAGTGTAAAGTCGCCTTGGAGAATTCGCGCACACGTGTGTATCGGACTTTTGAAATCAAGCGCGAGCTCATGTGTCGTTGTTGCACGACAGACGGCCTTGATAAGGTGATTAAGATCAATATCTAAATTGGCTTCGGCTAGTGGCTCGTTGACGTGATCGATAGCGTCTGTCGTATCCGGTGCGCCAGTAGCGATGCTCCGCAATGAGAAAATCTTAGTGGATATTTAGCAAAAGGACTCGCGAAGAGGAGAAGGGAAGAGAATGATAAATAAATTGGGTAGATTAAAGTCGAGGTAACAATGAAAAAAGTAAGGATTTTGAGCAAGGACAGTCTGAGACGTTGGAAGTGACGTATATAGCTTAGTAGCGAGGCTGGAGTCCATTTTGTAAAAGTCAATAATAATTGCTAATGTCAAATTGTGATTTTTGTGAATCAGATTGTAGATGACAATAGAGAAGCCGAAGCCAGGAAGTTCGTGTGGCAGATGCCGGAAGTGGTTGCTGAGGAAGCATCGACTTTGAGCATGTCCCAGCTCGAGGACCTCATGGAGGATGACACTGGAGGACCCGTGCACGGTGGCGACCCTATGCTCTCCTCGCCCATTCTTCCGCCGTTAAGCCCACCTGCTCCAGCATGCCATCATCCTCTACCTGACGAAGACACACTTGGCAGTCTTGCGCCAACTACTTCGAACTCCTCGTCGGATATGGATATCGTCGCGTAACCCAGAGCCCCTGGCGGATGTAGCAATTCCGCAGCGAATGGTCAGGGACTTAGTTAAACTAGAGGAGGACGATGTTCCTCGCAGCCTCACGTCCTCAGGGACGGACCTAGGGAGATCAGGAGAGAGAGACTCAAGATGAATCCCTGGTGCGGTACAGTCCGTCCACGTGTTCGACAAGTGCCTGAACTTTTTATTCCGTTTTACGATCAGCGTTCTAGTAGCTAATGGAGAGATGGTTGTTCTAGTTCTTGAGGTCAGGAGAGAAGCCGGTAGAACCTATTCCGAAAAGTTCACCAGGTACTCGGGAACTATAACCTTCGTCTCCTGGGAACTCAAGGAAATGCGTTCCCGTACGCGTTATTCGATATAGGGTGAATTAGGTTAGGTTCATAGGTTAGACTGGGTATAGTATGGCTCGTGGGATCATACAGTGGCAGAGGACGGCTATGGCGATGCTGTACCCAGATCAGCTGAGATACTCCGAATTCCTGAATGCGGGAAACCACGAATCGAGAAAGCCGCAGGAAGGCTTCGAACTGATATTGGCGAGGATCGTCGTGTAAATTACGTACGTACATTACGTAGGCGAGTGTAATTTCTAGAAGCATTTGTACAATAGTAGTTTTTTTTTAAAGTTCATCACTCTATCTCGTCAGCTGAGGATTACTTGCGTTGTCGTGCAAATATGTTTATCAATAAATTGTTATGACCTATCGCGAACCCGTAGCTGACAGTTCATTGCGACGGTTTCATTTTTCTCCGTTTACTTTGTTGTAAATTTGAGATTTATACGACCATTACTGTTTTTAACCGATTTAACCTATAAATAGTCCCGTCGATATTCTGCAAGCGACCGGAGCGCTCCTCGCGGAAGTTTTTCTTACTAATCACCAAGTTCTCTGGCATCACACATGTGCGTAACGTTTATGGACTCGTCTGAGCTTCATTGACAGTCAAACGGTTTACGGGTACTAAACGGCTTTGTTAGAACCAATTTTGGAGCCGCCTTGTAGTTTCTCTCGTTAATAAACATTAAGGGGACGCAAAGGGGGCCGTTTTCACCGCGAGATGTATTCGTAATAAATTAATATGTCGCACTAGCGCTACTCGACCGCTTACGCGCAATCTGATCCTGAGACGGACGCCATTATCGTGTTGGGACTTATTGACTGACTGTCCCACTTATCTTCACTGGTAGGACCCAACGAAATGGGAAATATTCATTGTAACTACACGTGCCGCTTATTCTCGCCGATTTTTATGGAGTCGAGTCGTCCTCGCATTACCCGTCCCGACACCTGGCGTCGCCTAGGGATTTCTTTCCAATTTTCCATGGAATTTCTCACCCCCCCTCCCCCCTCTCCATTCTCTCAGACAATTTTCGCGGGATTTCATGCCATTTTTTATTTTACCCAACGCACGAGAAAATTCTCAAACGAATAGCTAACCGGATGCCGCGTAAGTTCCTTGTGAAAAAAAAAATGGAAGAGCGAAAGGTACAAAACAAACCGTGTATAATATTGTATTTATATATTTCATGCAATACTATATACCCGATGGGCGATTAAATATTTGATTTTTTTTTTATAAAAATCCTATTGCATTTTGACGAACACGATTTGTCAATTAATAAAGGTCTCCTCGTACAGGCAGCAGGCTGTTTTTGCAAACGGTGCGAATCCATAACGTAACGAGCACGGTGGATCGTGATAGCAATTGTATTGTACGTTATGCATAATTCTATGTAAATATATAGTATATGTACGAAACGAAACGAATTCGTGTACTGCAGTGATACCTGCTATATATATATATATATTTTTTGAAATATTTCATGACCTTTTTGGGACGAACCTTATTGTTATACATGCCAGTTTATATATCACGACTCGATATTACCTCTTTATAAATATACAAGGTATATAGCTATATGTGTATATATGCATGAATGCGCGCGTGCAAGCGACGGCTGCGTAATAACCAAAATTTTAAGGCGCAAAAGGTTAAGAGAAGAAGCAATAGAAACGAACGTGTAGCAGGAGTGGGGAGAGAAATGATCTTGAATTTTCATAGTTTAATTATCGACTATAAGTGGATTCATTGTTAATGTTATTGCTATATTATTACAATTGTTAAAGTGCTGTTACTGCGTATTTGTAGATTTGTAAATAGGCCTTAAAGGCGAATCTTCAGGAAAAACGAAAAAAAGAAACATAATTGTATCGAGATTCAGAAATGATTAATATCGCATAGTTATTTTATCTATCATTGTTACCACCTATCGCACGCGTTGCGTGCGACTACATGCTATTGGAAGAAAGAGAAGAAAGAAAAAGAAAAGAACATTGATAGCATTACTAAATTGTGGTGTTTTTTTTTTCTTTCCCTTATCGGACTCGGGGCTTTTTTTTTATTTAAATCCTTTTTTTTTTTAATGCAAGCAAGACTACGAAACGGAGTACACGCATTACTGTAGCGAAGAATTATTATCCTGGAAAAAGTACCGTGGGAAAATGCGTTAGCATATTATACCGACAGGAGACAGGTAAGACGGTAGGGGGTGAAAGGTCGAGGGGGGGGGGGGGGCGAACTGACACCCATTTTCATCTTCAACTCACCCCCAGATAACCCGACACCGGCATATAATGGATCGCTTCAATTTACTCGTCGGCGCTCGGCCGACACCCGCTGTGCCCGCACTACCGACGCCGACGCCGACGCTGCCCTTATCGTTAGCTGGGAAAGATCGAAAAATTCCCAAGATACGTGAACTCGCAGGGTTCGGCGAGTACGGTTGTGCCAGGGAGGAAGGACTCTTACTGCGATTTCCGTATAATGGTTTTGCCATGATATTGTGTGAGTCGGTTTTGTAGCAGTTTTTTTAGATTTCCTCCAACTGACAAATTTTCAAATTAAAATGGAAAAATGCCCGGACGTTTATTGGTTTAAAAATAAAATACGTGACTAACTAAAAAAAGCGTGTTGAGAATTCGTCAGGCGGAATCAAGGCAATTAGAATAGGCTTTGGGTCGTTATTGGTCTCTGGGTATACCTTAACGAAGACTTTCTAAAGGAAAGTGGAATAAAAAAAGGAAAGTGACAATTTGACCCTTTGCCATTTTCCCATCCATTTACCCGCCCTTAACGATTTAGACTCGTAAATCTGTCAATGCCAACGCACAGTAATTATACCATGCACAAGGATCCAAGTCTTCTTTCGAATTTGGGAGATGTTAATGCGCTTAGGAAATATAATTAGCACCTTATTTAAAAAGGAGATTCAAATTTTCATTGGCCTTGAAAACAAATTTTCAATTTTCACTGTTATAACGAATCTACCGCGTGATGCTTAGCTGTGGGCAATTTGTTTAATTAATTACCCGGAGGGTTGCCCAATTTCTTAAGGCATTGAGTGCCACTCTGGCTGCTCCATTTTTATCAAGCAGCGAAACCAAAATACATCTCATTCCTTAAGTCTTGCTCTGAGAAATTGTTGCTGCGGATGCTGTACATCAGGAACGCGTTGCAGCACTTATTCTTGAAGAAAATAGTGTCTGAGACAGTAATGACAGTAACGACAATTTTCTCTAGAATTTCTTTCTCCATAGCAGTGGCATTGTCCATTTCCACTTTTCTATCTCTTTCAAAATTTCTCACGACAAATACCGCGTGCGCTTCTTTGTGTACCTTTTCAGTGTTGCTTGTATACGTGGCTTGTCTGTTTCACTGAGTCCTTGAAAAAAAAGAAAAAGATCAAAATAATAAATAACAGCATCAACTCGAATTCGCTTCCTTAATATTTTATCTTGACTCTATTAGCGTCTGCACCTTCTCTTTTCTAACTTTTCACTGTTTCCCGAGGCTGCCCACCTCTAATAGTTTTAAAAGCTCGTTTCCAGAGCATCTGAATTCCGCAAGACACTGCTAATGGAAAATCTCGATTCGGCCCGTATCCAGATAAATAAAGGAAATTAGCCTTAACGGTACGACAGAACTAAGCCAAAGCAATTTCGCGGGCTGCCAACTTTTTTTTTTCCTACCCACAGTTAGGAAGTCGCGACTGTGCCATAACGTAATCGTCAGACTATACAGGGTGACCCTCGATTTCGGAAGAAACCAGTGAAAGACTGCCACGATATTACTTTTGGAAAAAGAAAAAACAAGTAAAACTGAATTTCATCTAAGAATATAATTGAGCGAAAGACCAAATGCGATATGGCATCGTTGGCAAAGGCGTATGGAAACGTCGAAAGATTTATCTCCACGATTCCATACAATATTGTCACTTCAACATACGCAAGCGTATACAAACCTCGACGTGTTTCCGATACTTGAAAAATATCTGCTAAAGAATCATCCACGACGTTCTCTTCTGTAACCCATGAATCATTTCCTTGCTACATAAGAGATGCGATGCAGCATATATTTCCGGCTAATAATTCTGAGGAATATTTCAAATTTATCCACCGGCAAAGGAATTTCAAAATTGTACTCTGTAATAATTTCAAAGGATTTTCAACTCTTCTTGCATGTCCTTTTGCCTTCGTGTCAATGCCGACGATCTTTGATCTGCGCTGCGCTTAAAGACCCTTTAAAGCGTCTTTAATCGTAAAAAGACGGAACGTTAGTAAAAGCCCTTTTTCCACGAGAAGAAGAAACGGCAGCAGCTAAAAGGTGAGAATGATTAATGAAGCAATACCTCGAGACCAGCTTCCTTCTTCCTTCGTTCATAGCTTCTTGCCTTCCTTCTACCTAGCTGACCGGCTAAGCTGGATTGGCCTGCTCGGACTGGGAAACCCAGGACTAGGTTGGCTGGTTAGCAAGCAGCTTCCTCCTCCTGGACCAACCTACGCTCTAGCATCCTTATACGCCAGGATTCCATGTCCATTCCTGAGATTTTCTTTTCCTGGGTTTTACTGCATTTTTTACACCCCTTTCTAAATTGACTGCTCCATCTTGTACCCTTTGGATACATTCTTCACCGTCCTGGAACTGGAGCTCTTCTTCATTACTGATAATAGACTGGTATATCTTACTGTTTACCTAAATGATAATAAATCATTAAACAGCCTATTAATATTATTGTGTGACATTACTGTAAAGTTCTAATTTAAAAGTTCAAGTTGTAAATTATCTGGAATAGACATTGCGTAACGTTTTAATCTATTATATCATTATTATGCAAACCAATAAACCCATTGAGGTAACGAATCACGTTATTCTTATTTACGGCCATTGGTAATCTTATAGTATATAAAAATAGGATTGGGAATACCTTGAGGGAGGATGGTTCGTTAGAAATTTTGAAAACTCCACGTTTTCTTCAAATTTTATGTATCTCTGTTTACGGAATCGTTTTTTCATCTCCATCTCACTACATTTCGTGTTTAGGTGAACGAGAAATATTCCTGCGAGAGAATTTCATCGTGTTAAACTTACGGAACCATGAAGCATGCGAATATTTCCATGGCGGACAATTTCACACGAGTACAATTTTTATTGCTGATAAGAAAATTCTTGGATACTGGAAGAGCGAAACTATATTCCTTGATAATATTTATTCGAAGATTGTCGTTATCGTTATGCGATCGTCCGAATGATTATCAACTGTGAAACGCATGTAAAAAATGGTGCTGGCGCAGTGACTGCGAATCTGAAAGAAAAAAAAGGGCATGAGTCAGTGTTAAAAAAAAATTGCAGTGGTCTGTTTAATAAAAAAAAAAAAAAGGATGTCAATTTTACGTATTACGCAAAAATTCAGAGCCAGGAAAATGCGAGACGAAAGGATACGAGTGTCCTGAATAGCCGTCGGAGATTCATATCTGAAGGACGTACGTCATTTTAACGACGATTTTATTACGAATCCACTAAATCCTGAGGAAACGTCCAATATAGAATCGTGCCAGAATTCTCAGCCGGGATTTTGGCGAACGTCACATTGGTAAATTTGCATAGAGAGATCATCCAGATTATTTCAGGATCATAGATGCTGTGTATATTTTAGCCAAAGGCTAGTTTGGTAATATATCTGTATTTTTCTTTAATACTGCTATAAGAAAAGGATTTAAAAAAAAAATAGCGACTGCATTATTTACGCCAATGATAAACACTAAAGCCGGGTTCACCGTTCACGAATTTAGATGCAAATATTCTGATTTCTTTTTCGTACTCGCTGCACTGCTACTGCCTATTTTCTATTCCAATTTGGCTCCATTCACATACGTGAAATGGAGTAACTAGGTGCCCACGTAGACACACAAGCTTTGCTTTTTTTTTTCCAGGCAAAAACACACATCCACTATGTTTTTCGTTGCGATACGCGTCAAGATAATGAAGACATTTGACGAAGGTGTATTTGCAGTGTAATTACTTGTCGAATAGTATATGCGAGCGTTGAAAGAAGATGATAAAGAGAGACAGGTAGTAATACAATAAATAGAAAAATGAATGCAGACATAATAAAAAGTACTGGAACGAAGGTAATATCAGAGAACAAAACAGGTGAAAAGTTACGTCATGATTAGAAGAGTCTGAAATAAGGTTGGATAGATAAGAGTGGTGGTTTCGTAAGAAAATTGTACCCCGAGTGCAGACAGCGCATGCGCGAGATAGCGTAAAGAGAAAACAAACATGGCGGCTGGTGGATTCATCGAAATGTAATGCAAACCGTGTCGAACGAAACGCATAGAAAATTTAGAAATCTTACCTCGACAGCAGCGGACAATCAAAAGTAATCTAGACAACAGACATCCTCAAATGTTTTTACTTGGGTATGTACGACTTTCTTGACTCTACGAAGATTCCTCGTATCCAATACAGACTTTGAAAAGGTTAACGACGCGAATCCGGAAAATCTCATAAAAGCTTCAAAGTACCTGAGATGCTGTAGACCATAAAAAAGATCCTGTGAGCAGTGACCCACATTGATAAATCCGTGTTTATTGCTGTGACACGTTGTATATGAAAACAAAAAAGTTTTTCTCTCATTTTCAACGTCATTTAACCTGCAGGCACATGGCACTGCCGTTTAATTTTTCATGTAAACACATTGCCTTCGCATTGCCTTCAATGGTCGACATTCCTCATCTGTCAACGTAGTATAATATATATCGTCCTCACTTACTGCACCACATGAAGTACCAACGTTTGGCTATTTTTCATCCGGCAGATAGATCTGTCACGTCCGAACTACGAAATTGTAACCTGCAATCTCGATACTCCACTATCAACACAGCATACGAAAGCTTAAGGCGCCCGCGCAACGACTATAAAACGAACAGAACTCTCTTCGACATGAACCACGATAAAATAACCCCAGGTTGTGGATCTAAGCTGCTCTGATAAATCCTCGTTTACTACCGGAAAGCGTCCAGGCAGAACAGCTTCCTCGCAGAGGATACTGCTAAGGTCATATTTTCGTTATAAAATATTAAATTTTTTTTTTTAAATATACATGAAAAGTTACACAAGTCGTAAGAGGAATCTCATTAAAAATCAACGTATTTCAGTTCACTGTAAATCCCTAGTGAATTTGAGTTCACTGAAAAAACAATTAAAACTTACACTGACTCATACTAAAATTATGTCACAACTGTACACTAAAAACTTATAGGAAATTTGGAAGAACAGAACCCTAAATTTAAGTGGTTTTTCTATGAAAGTACTTAAAATGTACTCTAATTTAATGACAAGCTCATCATGAGGCTCGTCCCTCTACGTTAGCAGTATTGTTATAGTCTGTGACGTTAAAGGCTTCTTCGAGGCAGAAGCATCCGCTTGGTTATCTTATACCGAGACCAATTTTGAGGTTAGATCCTAATGCAAAGGGGTTACACGTCAGCCGCCATCATCGAATTTAAATGTAAGATAATTAAAGACGGTAAGTACCTTCTCTATAATAATAATTAATCAGTCGAAAATATTTCTGAGAGCTGGAAGTTGATCTCGTTAAAGGGGAAAAAAAATATTTCTGTAAAATTAATAACAGATAATCCTGTACGACTGGTGAGATTGCCCTTCGGACGCTCTTATTAATTTTGGATTAACGATAATTTATTGATTTTTTTTCTACGAAGTATCCATTTCCCTATTGGAATTCCCATAATTTAGGGATACGCAAATACCGATTTAAATAGATCGATAAGGTATGGGTTTGGGAAAATCTTTGCATAATATTGTATTGGAGCCATAAATATCGGCTGACTTAAAAGTATTCGTCTATGCACGTTTCACGTAGCATAGAATTTTCTTAAGTCAAAAATACTGTTTTCTCCATTTTAGATTTTTTTTTTTGGATCGTACCAACGCCTTTTTGAATCCTGCACTAGATGTATCCTTTTATAACTATATCACATTGAAGACAGAAACTTCGATACAATGCTGAGTTATTAATAATGGCGATCAATATTCTGTCAACGCTTTAGGTGCTACCATCATGTACCTATATATAGATATATATATATATATATATATGCATCTACGGGTATATTATATGTATATACCAGGTATACTACGGTTATATTGTATATGATATAACATATTACAAAAGGTTATAGAGATTCAGAATAGTGAATTGAGAATAAAGGCAGACGTGCTTCTTCAAGCGAATCGTCATGCTGATTCCTTGACGAAATAACGGAAGATTTACAATTCAGCTAAAGAATACCTCCGAGGCATACGACATCCTAAATAATGGCGCTCTCACTGCAAATAATCTCTTTTTAACAATTCATCGATTGGCTACCGCTCGAGTGCCGCAGCTTTTGGACGAGAGGTAAGTGTGCGAAGGAAAAAAAAAAAGTAACTAGATTTCCATTTGTAAATCAAAAAAATATTATCCTACGAACAGTGTGAGGTGTCAAATTATTTCTCGCGTTGGCCAGCCTGCCTGGGTGCTATTAAAATATCAAAGCCATGAGATTGATCGGTTATCGAGAATTTTCCTAGGGAAATTCTGAGAGACACTCCTATCTTATATCTTGGTAAGATTCTATTTATTCGTCTCTCTCTCTCTCTCTCTCTCTCTCTCTCTCTCTCTCTCTTATTTTCTTTCTTTCTTTCCTCGTTTACCTATTTCCAAGTTCTTCGAATATACTCAGCGTCTTTTTCCTTCTTCATTCAGGATCCTCTTCTGCATCCGCTGCACCTTTATTATTCTTCGTCCAGTCACCACTCTCAATTATTTCTTTGAAGATTTCGCACAGTGGACAATTTTCCGAAGAAGCCGCAGGGGCTAATTGAACTCTCGGCCAAGTTTTTGTACTCCAGTGTACTTGAGCAGCGATCGGGAATACTTTGGCTACCAGCCGGCAAGGGAGGAATTAAGACGATCTTAGATATGCTTTCAGCCGCTAATCGGATTGGCGAAACCAATTAAATCAACTTGGGTAAGTACCTGTTACGAAACAGCATCGGCAACGATAGGTACTCTCTTACTCAAATCCTGACCCAGCATTCATATATGGAAGGACGAGAGAACCATTTGAGACGCATAACTGAATTCTCAGAAATTGAATAATACAAGCTATATGAAATTCAAGTGGATGGATTTGAAGTGCCGATAGCAAGGCAACGCTACTTATTAAACTCTGTGTTTATTTAATTAGGATCTTTTTGGATATATAATAATACTTTTGTTTTACATATATAATTCTACAGGCTTCCGTAATACGGAGAAAGGGCGGGAATTTTGAAAAGGCCATATTTACAAGAGAAGCAAATATGAGGAAAATTTAATAACGCCCCGAGTAGGCATTTTCACGTGATTTATATATTATGATACGTGCTGATACGCGTCCTTTATATAAATCAGGATATTGTTACCGGCCATGAGAATGGGCTATGTTGTCAGTAAGAATTACCTGAGATTTGAGCTACGACGAGGATCTGTTTTCGTATATCGGTTGGCACTTGCTGACGTTCATTTTGAAATATCTGACACCGAAGGATCAATTGACAATCTTTTATAATGAAACTTTTGGATTATCTACCTCGGCACTGTTCAACGTATCGTAAATTTATGAAGTATCTGCGATAAGCTGTGTAAGGTTTATCGCCGATATTCAATAAGACGTTGACAAAGATACTAAAAAGTTACTAGCTTATACAAGGCTACTCGCTATATCTATATAGTTAATAACCGGAAAGGGGACGCCTCTAGTATCAACCCGGAGACAATCCCTTCGAAAACTTTGAAACTATTAGAAATTAGACCTCGGACCAGTTTAAATTCCACGCTGGGTATGGTATTAGTGAGGGATTCTAAAGGGGGATTTACAAAGGAAAACTTTGGCTCTAAGCGTATATCTCTATATCAATGATGTAATTAGTAATACGTATATTTAATAAATATGCATCAGCGCATTTAATAATTTAATCATTTAATGCCGTTCGATCGATAGAAAACTCGGCAAGTAGCATTATGTGTATTTGAGTTTTGATTACGCGTACATGATTATTTATACCGGAAATGTATTATTCTTTTCCATCCGCTATTTTCCCGGACATATAATATCCATTTGCAGAATATCCTGTGTGAGGTGAACTATTGTCAACGTTAAAGGGGGTCACAAGGTTAGGTTGGGTTATCGAAATACAGTACAGATACACGATTCAAGTACCAGTGTAATTCGTATAGGCAGTTGGCACGAGATTCGCATGAGACTATTGATATCAGAGGAGATTGTTATTAATAGGGCTATTGTTTCTCTGCACACTGCACTAAAGCAGCGTGATCAATCTTTAGAAAATCTATGCCCTTATCAAAAGGAGATAACAGACACCAAAATCAATAAGATCGAGGAAGACTGCGTGACAGTGAATTTGTAAAAGTTATCCTGCTCAATAATATCTGTAAATTTTGTAATTAGGTAAAGGAGCTGTTACGTCACATGAAAGAGGAAATATCAATAGGATTTTTACTGGGACGAATAGGAATCTTACTCGAACTTTGACCGCATACAGAAATCTTCCTTTTATCCTGAAAAACACCGGAAACTCGATAACGGCCATTTTATATCGAATTTTTTTACGATCAAGTTATCATCCGAGCTAGTTCAATGCTTTGTTGGCTGTCTTCCTTTTTATTGTTCTTCGTGCGGACTCCTTATAAATTCGCGATCTGGACGTATTTTCGTAAAAGCCATTGTTGTCCTGAAGCACTGTGGCGACATCTAGGCACTGTCGTGTCGTTTAGCCATTAATTGGTCAGAGCACAAACGAAAAGGAATCCCACTCGATGAATGTACGTAGGATATCTCCATTTTTGGGAATCCCCCGTATTTCTGGTCGCGCGCCTAACGAAGTCGTTTCTGTTATTACTTCCGTTATCGTTACTGTCCCTTTGACATAACAGTAAAGGACGCCATTACTTTAATTAACCTTCGTACTGAGCTCGTTATTCACATTGACGATTATCGTTATATCGTTCCTACAATTTCGTATCGAGTACCGATCCAGGGGAAAAACGGGTGACAATAAAACAGTAGGAAAAAAAAAGTATAACAAATGGTTGTCACGCACGAAATATTCTAATGGTAAGTTTATATATACATTTTTTTTCGAAAAATTGTATTTCGAGAATTTTTTTTTTGGAAAATTCTTCATTGTACCATTTTTTCCAGTGATATCTTAACAATGAACTATGGACTGTCCTGTCGTATGCACTTGGTTAAAGATCCATCTTTTTATTGAACTTTCTTTTCGTTTTTTCTTTACACTCCTCTCATGCTTTTTCGCCATTCTTTCTACTCACTGACGTTTCTTCTATCCTATCGCCCCCACACGTACTTGGTTACTCTCTGTACTTCGAGACTTTGGCTTTTCCCATTTTCTCAACGGGGGTCACGTTTTGGTTGATATTGCAGGTCGTGTCGAGATTTGACTGAACATGGAAGCAGTAAAAAGGATCAGAACGGAAATTCCTTGGGATCAAAACTTTGGCAATTGCAAGAATGTATAGAGAAAAATCTTCAAATATACAGGATTTCGAATGGAACGGATTTGAAGATTTCTCTAAGTGTCCAAGTGGATTCTGACTGCGTAGAGATCAAATGGGTATTGACGATGGAATTATAATATGGTGGATAAAATTTAAGTGGAAAAAGTATGCAGATTATCAGACGACCGTTCTATTTCTTAACGAGGAATATGGATCTTCTTCTCATTAATCGTTTCTCTGGTAGTTTTCCCGATGGTTTTCTCAAGTGTCGTCCTGACTTCGAATTCAGTGCGCTCGATTACCCTAATTGGAATTCATTACGCAATATCGTAACGGACGTCTTTCGCGTTCGAATTGCTTTCCGAGGTTTATTGAAAAACAGGGACGTCGCGAGTTTCTGCTGAATAATTCCTCAATTAGATGGAATTACAAGGAGGGTGGATCACTCGTCAACCCCCCCAACCCCCTGCCCACCCATTGAGTTACGAGATAGAAAAAAAATGAGACATTTTGGGGAAAACGAAGTAAAGTGTTGAAACAAAGGAAAAAGTATAGATATTAAAAAACTTTTGGAAGAACTTTAATTAGAGTTTCGATCACATTAATAATGAAAATTAAAATTGTCCTCGGGACGTAATCAATCGATCGAATAAGAGATTTAATTTTTTTTTTTCACAAATTTAACATTCGACTTTCGCTCTACGACGTTCCGTAATCTTTTAATGAATATGAGTTCTAGAATATTATTAACCACGAGTGCATGAAATTATCGAACCGATCGATGCTCTCGAATGAATTAATAAACAGGAACATTATACAAATTCAATTTGAATTATTGATATAACTTTGCCGTAGAATTTTCCATGGTTTCATAAAGTTCACCAATATCCAATATCAATGCAGAATCTACATTTGATTCACGTGTGTCAATACAAAATTAATTATTACATTTTCCGTTGTTCGTGAAAAAGTTACATCAATTTTTCTACATTTAAATGCAATTACACCGTTAATTTTTCAACGGTCAGTCAGAATTCTCTAATGTCAAAATACACTAATATAATGCGTTACACGTTTACAGTCTAACGCGTCACTCGTAATGCGCCCGTATTGAAAAACAGTACAAAAAAATATACAAAGCACGAAAAATCTTCGTTTTCAAGTAGGCAACGAACTTGTTCCCAAAGCAAACGCGATTAAGCGCTCATTCTTAAACCGTAATTTTTTGCTTCAAGTACGACGAAAAAAAAAAAAAATTATGTAACACCCGCACCACTGGTCACATTCTACTAATGATTATTTTAATTGAAATTTTCTCGCGCCTTTCACCGTAATTATACAAGTCAAGGGTGCACCTGCTCTTTAGCAGTTGGTACCTGGGACCTTCGGAAAGAAGGTCGCACAGCATATAACCCATATTACACTGAATGTAGCTTCTTTGCAATGTAAACGTATGTAATGGCGCCTTGCTACTTTCTATCTCCTCGCCATTCCATAAATGTATCTCTATTTCGTATCATCTTCACATATTCTTGCTTCTGCTTGAAATCAATAAGCCATGAGTCAGAAGAATTGATTGACAAAATTCTACCAGCAATAATTTTCGTTCAATGTCAAATTCCCTCCGGTCGTTAATCAATTTCATTTTTATTATCAGCCAGACACACGGTCAGTCATTAATTAAACTGTCAGAGAATCTCAAGATCAAAGTCCCACGGGCTACATGTTATCTGTCCTGGAAGAATAATACATTTGGCACTAGGAGAAACACAAGGACTTGTATTCAACCAGGAACCTAACCTAGATTGAGAAACTCATTGTACCTGGATTAAGCGAACGAGGTATGAGATGATAGCGGCATCTACACAGGTACATACTACGTCTTCTTCCAGGTTCCCGGACTCCTGGTGCTCTGCGAGGACGTCCTAGCAGCCAACAAACCCTGCTCACACGACCGCCCTAAATGCTAATAACAAAAAGTTGTACGGTGCGCCCAGGAGCAAGCTTCTGGGTAATGAAACAGATTAATCAGAGAAGCCCAGGGAGTGATGCTACAAGGTGGAAGGAAGGAAGGAAGGAAGGAAAGAGGAAGGCGCACCCGTTCTGGTCGGAGGAGAAACTTAGAATCAGTCTGGGAAACCAAGGAACGTAAAGGAGTGTAGTCTACATTGATGTGATAAGACCTTAACATGTTAACTGATAAGTAGATTAAGTGACATAATTATACGAGTCTGTTGAGAAATTCAGAATGGAGTAATGCAATAGTATCATTGTTATATATAATTATACATATATATATATTATTTAATTACATTATATTATATATATATATATAATATTTAATACAATTATAATCGTGATTAAATTAATATTCTTCCTGGTCAGATATAATATCGAATCAGTCCTGTTCAAATTTCCCGCTTTTAATCATGGTTGACAATTTGCAAGAGTTTACATATGTAAACCCGTAGGAACTTATAGGAGCTTAGATCGAGGGCAGCATATAAATATGCAGAGTTTTAGTCGAGCATTAACATACGTTATGCACGTTTGGCATTATATTCATGAATGAATGAAATGGTCATATTACCAAACCCCCATTGTACGTCAGGTGTGTTTATTAAGAATCAATTTTGTAAAATCGAATTAAAAATCAAGCTAAGTTTCGACGGTGATACTGGACTGTAATTCTTGACGGGATTTTCTGGAACGTCGTATAAATTTTCTACAGTGCCTGTTTTTTGGCAACGGATATTTTGCCAAGTAAAATAGAGGATGAAAGGGTCCGGCTAAAAAATCCAAGGAGCATCAAGGCGTCTGCTGATCATTAATACTTATTTATCTTTCAGGTTAACTTAAATTGCAAAGGAGTAACGCCGCCGTTATTCCCACCGCAGAGTGACTTAATCATAGCCGAAATTTATCTGCCCGTGGACGGGCAGAGTGGCATAAAAAGGAGAAAGAAGCGCCGCTGTTCCTCTTTGGAGATGATGAACCGTCGACGCGGGATGAAATGGGAGGCTGGAAGCTGGGCTGAATCTCGTGTGAGTGAGCTATAGCGAAGTCGTGAGTTGAATATTAAAAAAAAAAAATGTCGGTTTCTCTCACACCTTCAAGTCCATAGAAACGGCACCACCCTACGTTTAGGACTTGACTCACCCTATTTGAGCTCGGTCTTTGAAATTCATGGCCCGTTAAAGGGAGTTTGATTTCTTTTTGACTCTTTTTTTTCTCTTCTCTTTCTCGTTCCCTCCTTCTTCTATCTTCTTACTACCCTTAAGCGTCTTATCCAATCGAGGGGCATCTTGTCGCTGAGGAGTTTACCGCCTTGCTTTACAATAATATTGAACTTATGGATTTTTGATAAGTAACATTTTATATGTAGTTAATTATTTATTGTATGTTAATAGAAAGATGATTCGTTGCTGAAAAACAATGGAGAATTTTTACTGTACAATTTTTATGAATTTTCTTGCCGCTAGCGGTTATTGGAAAACAAGTTGATTAACGTGTAAAAGATGAATAGGGGTAGGTGAAAGAGGGTGGTTGAATGAAAAAGGTCAGCTTTTACGATGACGGTTAGTACGTGAAAGACGTCATGAGGAATTAAAGGGTTGCGAGTATTTTTGGGGGATGGTCCAAGCGCGCGAGGGGTGCTCTTTAAGGAACTGTAATTTCGTTCCGACCAAGGGTGTTTTCTCTCGCAAGTTCTAGAAGCAGCCAGAGAGAGAGAGAGAGAGAGAGAATAGCAGCAGGGGTAGTAATGTAGGTAAGTAAGGGATGGAACCGTTACTAACCTGAATGAAGGTGGGTCGCATAGAGAGGGGGTGGTTCATAGGTTAGTTGCAGGTCTTCTGCTAGTAGAAAGCGTAAGGGTAGTTTTCCTTGGATATTCCCTCTAATGGACAACAAATAGGACACAGGCATATCCTGCGTCACCGGCAGACCACATGTGTCCTTAAGGCTCTCGCCTCGTTTCTAATTCGCGACGAGCTTCATCCCCAAAGACCACGCTGGGAAAATTAGCAGCGATACTTACCAACCCCTAGTTCTTGTACACGATAAATTCAGTTAACGAGGATACAGTAGGTGTGGCAAGACTGAAAGAGGGGTGCATATGTGAATTAAAAAAAAAAAAATTGTAAAATTTAAGGGTAGTTTATAATGGCAGAAGATTCACAGGCTGTTATATCCAGACGATAGAAATTGGCTTCCATTTGGAACTGAAGCTCTAGTTTCTTTTTCTTTCTTAAGACTTTTTTTTCCTTCTATTTTCTACCTTTTTTAAATTCCTTTTTCTCTCCTCTTTTCTTCATTCCTTCTTCCATTCAGTCTTTCAGTTCTTCTTTTTTTTCCTTTTTTTTTTCTTCTCCTATCTCACCTAGCAGAACGGCAACACTTGCGCACCCGCAAGAACTCTCCATTTGGCTTCAGCGACTCGCAGCGGTTCTGCTGCATTTTCTATTATCAATTACCGCATAAGGGACGGGGAGGGGGTACAGGTTGTTTTAAAAGTTCTCAATCGTTCTACAGTAATTCGAGTAACCGCAATGCATAAAAGCTACCTCCCCGGCGACATGAATATCTCTAAAAATAAGTCGATGATAAATTACAAAATACTGTTTATTAATGACATTCGCGTTAAATCGTTTATCAAAAATTATTCAGCCCCTACTTTCATGATCTTACGTATTTTTCATATTTTCCATACCTTTCCAGTAAACAGCCGGAACTTTGAACGCGTACAAGAAAATCGCACGTTCCTCATCGATCCATCCGAAGGAGGGACGATATTTTTTCATCCCTAGTTCCAAGAGGACGAAGAAGAAGAAAAAAAGAGAAAAAAAAGTGAGAACAGGAATTATGGGATAGATACATGGTCCTGTATGTATATATAAATATATACGCACATGTAGAACACGACGTTATTCTTGAAGATGATGAAACGAAGATACAAGCCGGTGGGATGCTAAGGGGGTGTATAAGGGGTAGCATGGGTTTAAAAAAAATAAAATGGACCAACATCCGTCCGCAGTCGAGAGATAAACAGTGGGGTAAGAAGTGCCATGCGGCGTCCAGAATCCAGGAACGTGGTCGTACGTGCGTCACCCTTAATCCAATGTACACAAGGGGATTGGTCCATGGTACGGATGGAGCCTTGCAAGGAAGCCATCTTCTGGTACATTGCGAAACCGATTGCGTCGGTAGACACTTGGTGCTGTTGGACGTCTGCGAGATGATACGTGATTCAGAAGCTGAGGAGGACGGTTGGATCATTTACAAAAAAAGTACCATTAACCAATATTATTCAAAGGACAATTCAAATTTGTTCTTTTGATTATACGCGATTTGGAAGCTGGCGACCGGGACGATTTTCAAAAAAGAGAGGGAAAAAATATTATTCCAAGGCAATCCAAGCTTGTATGAGAGTATTAAAAAAAAATGTACCATATTATTTTTGATAAAAGGTTCAACTGTTATCTTTTCTCTCTTTTTTTTTTTTTAGGACTCAAATAAAGGTGGAGTTGGGATCTCATTTTTTTTTATAGGCTGTTATGACCCCTTGTATTTGGATATGTTCCTGTCTGTGCTTTGGAGCGTGGATGAATTACGTTTTTTTTTGAATTTTCATCTTTCTTGTTTTTTACCTTGCTTTTTTTTTTAGAAATCTATGTGTTTTTATCATATCTGTATCAACGACACTTACCTGCACGAAACTCTTGCACGAATTTTCCGGGCATTCATTTTTTGTTATTGTCGCGTAAATCATACAGCAACCCCTCTTTGGTACTTCTCATCCTATCGCGAGATTTTTTTTTCTCTTTTTATATGTATATGTATGTGTGTATATATATATTTCCTCTCTTGCCCCCATGCACCGTAAATAATCCAGAGCATATGTGTGAACGTACATATATACGTATATATTACAGAGGAATTGCTCGATTCGCGATGCTGTTCACCAGCTAGGAGTTATTGGGAAGTTCCCAGTATTTGTGGTAAATTTTGAAAGAAAAAAAAAAAAATGTTTCCTTCCTCGAAAAAAAAAAAAAAGAAACGGTAGCCTGATAATCGTATTTTACATAGTCTTCAAGCGTAACCGGAATTCTCGTAGTCTCAGTGGACCGTATCGGTTTTTGGTACGTATATAAAGATAAAAAAAAAATGATAGAAAATACGAACCACTGGGTTTCGAATCAATCGAATGCTAAATGATGACCGCCATTCTCCATCCAACAATAACCTGATCAAAACGTACCCATACGCTCCTATAGGTAATTCAGAGCTGGATGATGGACTTCGTGCACTGATTGATGGGAAACATTTGGGACTCCATAAGCGGCGTGATCAATCGATCCTGTCAGGAGAATGAGAAAAATAAAGGAGCAAGGCGAACAAAACTGGTGTCGAATTCACGAGGGATGACAGGAAGATAAAAAAAGATGAAGAAAGAAAATTAAGCCATATCAACAGCTGGCAAATGATGGTGATTCAAAAAGTGATCAGTGTCATTGCATTAAAATTAGGTAAAGACGTTCAAAGAGAATTTCGAAAAATGTAGAGAAAAAGGTAGTTCAGCGTCCGAAGAAAACTTGAGAATCCGACGGTAACAGAATTTGTAAATACGCCGCCGGTAGCCTCGCCCACCTGGTTCCCTCTTCGTTCAACACCCAGGAGAAGCGGCTAGTGTCACGCGGATCATCCAGTTTGGTAGGAGCTTGGGTGGAGGCTTGGTGGGGTTGAGTGTAAGGGGTTAGAAGTGGTATCACGAGGAGCTGCTG
The DNA here is from genome assembly GCA_031762395.1 of Calameuta pygmaea. Taxonomy (NCBI): domain Eukaryota; kingdom Metazoa; phylum Arthropoda; class Insecta; order Hymenoptera; family Cephidae; genus Calameuta; species Calameuta pygmaea. Next base: position 679,974 of record JASANN010000193.1, on the reverse strand, counting down.
GGATTGCGCAGGCGCAAGTGTATCTTCACTCTGTACCAACTCCCAACCTGCCGCCCTACCTTAAACCTCAAACCCTAACCTCTAAAACCCACACCAGGTTTTAGCGATGCTCTTGGCTGGCTCGCATCCTTCTCAGAGCCCCATACTAAATTCCCTTTTCGGTACACGAGGAACACCTATGGGGTTTGCTCTCTTTGGGTCTTCTGTCATCCCCTACTCGGAAACTCTCTAGGAGCCTGCCACGAAATTCTCAATTTCGACCAGGTCCACGCGAATTGTCCATCCGGGTAATACTAGTAATTACCATTACCTTTCGCTTGTACATTACATTCCCATTGAAATCAGAAGACAGAGAAAGAGATGTTCCTGAGTAAAAAAAGAAAAAGGGTAAAATTTGAAAGAAAAATATTTTTTTAAACGAACAGGATACCAGTAACTCAATATGATAGATATTTTTTTCCTCGTAAATTCCATGTCGAAATGGACGTATTCGCTAGTCTGCGTTCGGAACGAATTTTCAATTTCCCGCCCTTCGGCCCACTTTGGATCTCGGTCATTCATTCTCTCAGAATCGTTTTCACCATGAAAAACGGAAGTTCCTTTTCTTTACAGTGAAACTTTCTACCGATAGTTCGGTGCGCGCGAAAATCACTCTCCCGCTTCCGGTGACAGACCGGTAATCGAGTAATCGCTTGGTGAAACCGAAGAACTTCGGGAGTGTCTCGTTTGCCGGAAGTATAAAAATGAAAGAGGAAGGGGGGCTGAGTGGGGGAAAGAACGATGGCGCCGATGTTCGCGTCGCCTGTCGAGATTTCATAAAGTCAATTTCCATCGGGTATAGGCATCGTCGTCAAACTTCTTCCGAACGTCTCGACGTTCGTAGCTGTACAAGAATTACGAGAATACTATAGGGCGGTTTTGCCGTTTAATTACTTCCGGTTTTCAGAAATTGACAGTATTAATAAAACGAGGTACCATTCGATTGGTAGAATTAAAAATGACAAAAATAATTAATTTCACAAAAAAAAAAGATTCTCCATGACCAATGATATCCAGTGAGCATCATTATAGGTACACGTGTATGTGTGGAATTTAAAAGACACACTATACAATTTAATACAGGGTTATTCAGGTTAGCCTGTCCATTTGATTTCAATGAAACAGCAAATTTCCAAAAGTGTCTCTGCACCGAAATAATCCTGTAATCCAGTTACTATTGTATTATGATTAATGATAATGATAACAAGAACAACAATAAGGACACGTATTATCATTAGCCTATAAGTAAGCCGAAGCTGCTTACAGTAGCAATGAGTTATATTAAGACAGAATGTGCGCAAGAGATACTCGCTGCATCTCATTGTATTAAAATACTGGAGTGGCTTGGATAAGATGCATCTATAAAGTACAATACAAAGATGCATCTACGGATTGCACGGCATATCCACTCACTATGAATAACGCAACGGCATACGATACAACGCACGTAAAATAATATCTAAAATATATATTTTCTAATTAATTTTATACAACCGTTTGTCGTACCATAAAAATATATAAAAAGTTCAATCAAAGGCACAAGCGCTTAACGCAGCCTCGCACGCAGTCTAATCAATCAAAATTGTACTAATTAAAATACAAGCCTTCGGCCATACGAACTTCGTTTACGTTCAGTCATTTAAAACACATTGGCGCCATTAACGTAAAAGCGACAACACATAGCGCGACGTTAAAGCACGTTACAGCGGGAACTTTGGCGTCGGCGCGTTTTCAACGGCCAACGCCCGTGTCGGTGGGTTTACATTTGGCCGCATGCGTTCCGCATCCGGTGACTCGGTTAGAAGACAGGTAGCTAAAAGTTACAGAGTTTTGTGCGAAACGTGCGCTGGTTACTTTAAAGAAATGATTTAAATTATATTTAAATATATCAAAATTCGTCCTTGATATTTTGGACGCGAGACAAAGTATATTCGCGCACGTGGAAACTATCGTGTCGTCAAAAAAAAATCTCGATTTCGCAGCATCCCAAGAGCTGGACCGTGTACGAGACTTATATGGGATATTTAGATGGCTTAGATTTTCAGGCCGATTCTCAAGCAACATGATCTGACGACGACCACGACCTCACGAGCAATGACCCTCTCGCCTTTCCCACCCCTTTCGCACTCACCCACCCTTCTAGACAGCGCGGGTGGTTTTGGTGGAGGAGGAGGAGGAGGAGGAGGCCGGTGGGGAGATCCTGCCGGGAACCCCCGACCGGTCGGATCCTCCTTTGCCTGCCCCGAGTCAGTATTGCCGGGCGTCTCGACGCGGCCGCACGTTTTGGGGGATGTTTTATGCACGGTGCAGCCCTTATCTCGTCTCGCGGTTCTTATACTACTGTTTCAAGGGAACCGCCCACATTGCTCGCACGCGATATTAATGCAAACTATATATAAGGTTTTATAAGTAAAACGTCTATGGTGATCCGCGAGATGAATCTGTCTCGCAGAGTTTTGTTATCTTGCTCCGCCGTCTCGGAGGACTCTGATAACCGGGGTGATGACAATGGTGTTAGGGGTGCTGGTGAACTGGAGAATAGTGATGTTCACGATGGTTGTTGTTATTGTTCTGACGAGTCACGCAATTACGGAACCATGGCCATCAATTGCAGACCTGCCCGATCGGCATTTGTTGTTGTCGTCTTGAGCTTTCTTCTTGCTGCGCTACCGTGCTCGCAGCCCTTATCTGCAAAGGGTGAGATTTAATTATTTTTTAATGCATTGTTTTGTGTGCCTGTACAAGAAGTTTTTGGCGGGATTTCTTAATCGCTGTTGCATGCTTATATATTGTGTACAATTAATGGGATAGTGTCGAATAGAACATTGAAATTACGAAAAGATGTATGAAAAAAGGATACAAAAATTTGGAAATTGGTAACCACCGTTCTTTATGTTTTTAATATTATTTGGTAAGAAACGAACCAAAAATTGGTACGTGTCGACTATTTTATTCGTGATAAGTAAAAATTTGATCTTTGCACCGCGGTAAAATGAAATTAATATTTTTACCTGAAATTTTGCAAATTTTTACTGGTACCTACATTCTTTGAGATACATATATATATATATGTATATTTTTTTGAAAAATTCGGTACCCATGAAATGATCATAACTGCGCGCCCTATCTCGATCATCGAAATCCGTGCCAATTAAGGCGATTAAAGCGCACTCGGGTCAATCAAAGTGCCAGGGCGGCAGGTCGGATCAGAGCTTGCAGCATCCAAGCTGCAGCGAGCTGCAAGCTCGATGGCTCGTGAGTGCTGTTCCGACCCGGCGGAGGCGTGGTCGGGCTGTGCCACGACCTGGACGTACCTCAAAATGTAACACCAACTAATTTTTAGTGAAAAAAATTAATTTCCACCAATGGATGAATTTCGAGAATAAAAATTTGGATAAAAGTTTTCGGAACGCAATAATATAATTTTTATCGAAGAACGCTACAAACGCTCTTAAAAGACTTTATGCCCACAAGAAATGTTTATAAAGTTTCAACACATAATAAAAAATAAAAAAATCCCATAATATTTATCACACCCAAATAACGCGCAATTTTCGAATATCGTCGACAATCGTTCCTTCGTCCGTTTACAAATGACGACTCGGCGACAATATCAAATTCGACCGCGGAGATACGCTTTCGACGCGCACTTAAACGCGTTTACGTAAAGCGGACATAAATGAACGTCGGAACGCAATGAAATGTGGGAACTTAAGCTGCGTATACATTACAGCTACATTAACGTCACAATGAACAATAGTCGTCGTCATCGTTATTACAATTGGTAGCGCTGTACGATACAGTCGATTAAATGTCATGCAATAAAATAGCTAACCGATATCGGAGGGTCGCAACCCTAAGTATAAGATAATTTACGTTAAATAAAACCGGAAGTGTCGCGAGACGATTTTTATGTATGACAATAAAAAAAAAAAGAAGCTCCGAAGCGGTAATTTTTCTTCTCGTTTTATTTTCCGGTAATTTTTTTGTTCTTGTCGTTACTCTTCCTTGCGACTGCTCCATTTTTTTGTTCCTGTTGTATCTTTTTTTTTTCCGAATACCTTCCGCCGTCCTCCCAGGAATTGGGCTGCGCATCCGTTCCGTTTACGTTGATAAATTTCATATCTCCGAGCCAACAATGGAGAACAGCCTCTGTGGCTGCAAGGGTTGAAAAGGTGGATGAAAAATTCCTCGGTTGGATTAAGAGATAAGTACATACGTGAAATAAATAGGGGATGCTGGTTACGCGATAGACTTCTCTACATGCTTATGGATGCGTGTATGTGTATATATATATATATATATTATACGTACGTATAAGGGATGATGACATTTGGGGGTTCTAGTTGTTGGGGTCACGTTTACCCTTGAGAACCACTCATGAAATTTCCCAACGAACAGCTGATTTTACTGTTAAAGCCCTCGCTACCGATTCGCAACCCTTATAACGTGGAAAATTTATTTTCCACCCCTGTATTACTGTAACCATTTGCGAATACGTGGCGAACGAATTGGCAGGAATTGGAATGAACGATTTTTTGCGAAACGTTCGTGTTATCTCTGTGATAATAAATCCAATGAAATGTCTATTAGAAAAAAAAAAAGGAAAATTTTACCGATAGGGATGATCGAGTTTATTTTTTACATCCCCCCTTTTTTTTGCTACCATACAAACCCCATCGGTCTATCTTGGCTGTTTTTCTTTTTGTTATACGTGTGTCTAATTTTTTCTATATAGATTAATAAAAATTCTAAAATTTCTTATGAATATCTTGAGAATATCGAATTCAAAAAAATTATTGAAAATGGTTCATATGCCATTTACCGTGTCAATTTCATGATAACTTCTTCGAGAAGAGTATCCGAAAGCTGGACGACGTCAAGTTTTACAAAGTGGAAGTGTGTCTAAGCCGCGAGAGGTGTCAGCGATAGAATTCTTTGAAAAGGAAATGCGGAGGATGTCTCCAAAATGGCGGATACCTACCAACTTATCTACCTTTCTATATACGTATATAAGGTACGAATGAATAGCCTGGAAATGGACAAGAGGGTAGTATTGGGGATGATCGAAGTATCCGAGTCTCGTAAAGTAGTGTATCCCCTTTTTGGATACAAGACAGACAGTTTTTCGTAGGCCGAAAACAATCATAATTTCATTTCGATACAATGAAAATGTAATGCAGAATATTTTCTTTTTTTTGTACGGTACGATGTAGCTGAGAAAAAAGAAAGAATTGAATCATTTGAAAAATAAAAATATTTTCTATTACGTTAAGATACGGAATCAACCGATCCCCAAGGACTGAGGGGAGGGGATGATTTTTTTTGTTACACGGGATTATAACAAAGAACGAAAAATAATAGCAGCGGCGGACCACTGATACGAGTCAGAGAGGGCACGAGGTTTTTCTTTCTTATGCCAGCCCGAGGAGACACTCTTGCAATTTTTCTTCATTTTTCCGCGACACGCATTATTTTCCGGCAGTTTATCACCATTTCCTTCGGGGAGTTACGGATAGGCCACTTTTTTATTTGGAGAACTCCCGTTTTCCCGTTCCACGGTTCTAGCTGAATACACCTTGAGAAATATGGTGTCCGCGTATGCTCGTGAAATTGTGCCACTCTCATGGGGACACCCCATAGATTCATGGCGGCGCAGAATACTTTTCTCCGTTTCTAAAGGACAGTCATACCATACAGTAGGACTCATAAGCAGAAGGTATATGATCCTATGGGACTAGAATAGCCAGTAGAGTCTTACATTGTCCAATGAACAATATTAAACCACCATAAGTCATGCCCATGGTTATTCACAATCCAATACAATAGACAGACACTCATCATAGGATAATGTCAAACACCGTAATAAAATCAGTAAACCTAAAGAAACCGAATATTCACGTCGTGTCTTATAGAATCCATAAAATTATCACTTTCTAGACCCTGTTTAATGACCTCTGAACCACGATGCAATTAATCTGCATGTAAAGTCATATTAAAACAATTCAATTGTTATAATAGGCTCGGTGAAAGAGGTTAGATAATTCGTACCCTATTGGAACGGACTCGAATCTTAATTACAATATTATTTTTAATTATCTCAACGGACAATCCACACCGTTCCGATCGTCGAACAAACGTCAGATATTACAAACAGCCAACTTGGTCCATGACCTCAGGTAAAGCATGCGGCACAAGTGGACCGTTGCACAGGCTGAATATAGCTCAAAGCGGTAGCGGAGATTGGCTGGATGCAGCCTTTCACTATCCCACGCCTTCATCCCTTTTCGCACGCAGACATATCTCTCGTCTGTGTCTCCCTCTCTCTATCCTCTCTCTGTCCAATAGAACAATCCAACTTGCACTGATGCAGCGTCCCATCCTCTGGCTTCTATCAGTCCCGTTGAACATGCCGTTCGTCATGCCGGTACGTATCGGTACGCATCTCTCATGAAACACAGATAGAACAGAGTTGCGTATGCCGGATGACGAGTAGTTGGATGATATCTAGTGCAGATGGCACCACTGTCGGAGAATTGTTACTAGCTAGTGAGAAACAGGCAGATAGCGGGAATAAAGTTAAGTGCATTACGTTGGTGCGCTCGGTATGCGCATGCGCAATTGCCGGATGGTTCTGACGTTTCCTTTTCGCGTCATAAGCTTCTTGACTGGAACCTTTATGCACGCTCTGGATCGTACGTAGGTATACGGTGCGGAAAGTGTGAAATTATTATTATCGCGGGTATCAACTCCTTTATTTAGGTCTGATTAAAAAGCGCGTTGCGAATTTATTGTATTGTGTTTGACTTTGTAAAACCCATCGTGTCGTTTGTATTGATGTTATTTTAAATGATGCGCTTATACACGCCGCAACGACGATGATCGATAATCGTGTAAAATGGTCCAAGGGGGAGAAGAGGATGTTAAATTCGTTATACGTCATACAGAACTAACTGGGAGTGTATGTATATAGAATAACGAGAATACAGAGTTCTATTTGCTCTGATATAACAACCGTATTTGGCATTTGCTTCGCAGTGAATGCAAAGTCTACCATTTGCTAGGGATTTTCGTAAAGTATCTAGAGACAGATAACTAGGTGTTTCCTGCGGCATTAAACATTTTAGAATGAATATTTACTTAATAACAATAACCTTCTTGCGATTTATGTTTAATCTATTTTTATTTTCACAAAATTTATACGGGTTCTCTTTCGCCAGGTTTTAGTCAAAGAAAACGTGTATTAATGTGGGTTGATGTAATCTTGATAATATGGATAATCCATCTTAATGGGAATTAGATGGTTCCTGCATGAAAGTCGTAAAAAGGGCTAACGGTAGATACATGCATCCCTATATGGAATGATGTTTGGTGAAAAAGTAATTTATCTTTTTGCCTGACGTATTTGCTGCGGGTGCCCATTTATTTCGATTAAACCACCTTGGACAACATGACGCTCTTGCTCCACGTCGAGTTTCTCCTGGTGGCAAATCATTCCTGAGGGAATTTCATAATAGGAAGCAGGGGCGTAATATTGAGGGAACAAATTCTGTAAGCTGAGCCTCAACAGGGGGTAGGTACAAGATTTATCAGAGAGGAAGATATCATTGATTTTTTTTTCTTCTTCTTCTCCTTCAGATGGAGGTAACCTTATATAATTCTCGAGGAAGAAAAAGTCTCGTAGCGTTTCTATACCTCGCAGGAAGATGTCGTGACGTGAAATGAGAAATTTACGTGTAAAGAGCTGCCGGATCCAAGAATGACGAATTAGAGGGTAACGAGTCGAAGGTCAAAGGGCACCGAAGAACGTACATAAAGAAAAGTCAGAGGCACTCGGTAACACGAAATTCGTTTTTTTTTCCCCTTCTAATTTTATAGAAACCACTTCATTCTTTTCATGTCTGTTAGCGAAGCGTCGCGACGCTCGACGTTCTTGTCGTTCGTTTAAAAATAAATGAGAATCCCAACGGTTTGGCATTGCTACGAATTAAGAATTAACTCGCCTAATGAACTTTGTCTGGAAAGTCTTCATCAGGCGTGTTCACGCGATTCTTGAAAACTATCGTAATTTCCGTTACATTGGTACTCATTTTACTTCACTTTCAATAAGAGACGACGAGCGTCCTTGTCTCTCTCATTGGTCTGTATGATTAACTTCGTTCAACCGAATAAGAATTCGAATACCTACAGTGCATTTAATCCGGCGTGAAATCACGTAAAAGACAGACACTGAAATTCCCAGAAAATTAAAAAACAAAATGCGTCACGAGAAATCTCAAGATGTTCATTGAAATTACTGAAAACGTCCGTTTTGCACTTGGCCTTTCTTTTTAATACTGAGTGATAAGAGCCCTCGCTTCATTAAATGAATCAAATTCTAATCCAATGAAAATATCGATCCTTTACAGCTTTTCTCAGTGCCCCATATCTATATACGCAAGCACAGCTTCATCGAGAAAGTTCACAGAACGTCTAACCGTAAGAATGAAAATTGCCTGAATCTTTCATCAGGCCCTGCCGGCAACTCGCTTCGAAATTATATTTAATATTTATCCCGTTCGAGGACCGCGACTATAGAAATGGAAAACCGCAATAGCACGACCAGTACATACTACCGTATTACCCAGTAGGTGGCTGATACGGCTTAGCACCACTGTACGAGTAATTAGTCAGCTGTCTGGGATTAAACATGACCCAACGTACCGTTGCATATAGTCTCTGGGTATTTCGCATCACTCTTTGTACTGAAACATTCTAGACCTAACCGAACCCATTATACTATTCATAGAATGAAGACGTATTAACTATAAATGCCATGACCGCATTAGACGCCTGGCTATTGAACAGTATCAAAATACCATACCCCAATTGTCAGTATATAAAAAAAAAGGGCAAAAAATTGTATACTCAAATTATTTTCTTTTCCAGTAATCCATTATCAAGGGGCCGTAGGTACTGAAACTTTGAGAATTGAGGGAGGATCCGGTCCAGGAGATGGAGCAGTTTATTTAGCCGGATGGTAGTAGCGCAACCGGAATGGCTGCTGGTGGAGCCAGTCCTGGTGTCGTTCCTGGTGCCGGGTTGCTCTCACGAAGAGGGTTGATCCTTTGCCAGGGTTAGGAGGGTAGGGATACGCTATTACGTCTTAATACTCTGACCGTGCCAACAGGCGCCCATACCAACGCGTCGTAACTTCCCTAAGCTTGCCAGAACTAGACAGATGCCCTATTAATAACCTCCACGTCCACGTTGCACCCTGGACTCTGTCCCACCCCTTGTGAAATCCTTGGGGAAAACAGTCCTGACGGAGGAAGAAAAAAGCCTAATTTGACGACCTACTAGTCTCGATTCATTTTTTCCCCTTGTACTCTTCTGCCCTTCTTCTTCCTCTTCTCTTGCCCCTTCACATAATCTTTTTTTTTTCTTCTTTTTCAGTACCGAAAGACCCGGTTTATCAGGTACGACAAAAAGTCCTTAATTCGATCGCCAATGTCGAACACTGATGACGCAGGACTCCCTCTTCTCAACGTCCTTGGTCTTTCGATCCTGCAAGGTCGACGACAGAGCCTAAACTTTTCCGCTTGTATCCTTTGGGAACGAGCGTAAAAACTGTTTCCCTGCTTCTTAGAGCAGGTAGCCACGACGTTGGCTTCTTGATTTTATCTGCGATTTATATTAGACCGAGGGTGGTGACGGATGCTGAGGTAATATCTCATTTTGGATGTACCGCGAGGGAGATAATAGTTTTTACAACGTTAATGATTTCTGGGTAATCACGAGGAAGTGGATATTAGACGTAGAGATCGTGAGAGGCGAGAAGGGGAAATTGGAATTCCGAGGGAACAAAGAATGCAAGGGGTGTTTGCCGGATGTATTGGCTCGTTTCGAATTCTTCGAAAACTTATCCGGCTAAGGAATGCTCTTAAGGAGGGTTAAATGGAGCGATGATAAGAAAGATAATTTTTTAAGGGAAACGAATTACTATTTTTTTTATACCAGAAAATATCCATCATCCTGTATACCTTTACTTGGAGTATTACGTGAGAATCATATATATGTATATATATATATAACTTTTTATTTTCCTACAACAATACAACAATGCATCGCACGAGGTGACAACTATCGATGTAATTTTATTGATAAGGTCCGGCTTGAATTATATAATCCATACACAAGGAGGAAACACGGTCAGTGTTCAGTGGCCGTTATAATCCGTCCATTGTGACGGACACAATGAACGTTCGGAGCTCAATTCCGTGTGAGGTATGGCTCCATAAACGAAGCGCAGCTATAACCATATAATAGATATCACGTATCGAATATATGACCTTTCACCTCCGTGCTGCTCAGCACTCTCTGCTTCTCTTCGACATCGATCTCATCCGATAGCCACTTCCGGAAGCAGTAGGCTGAGAATACCTACTTGTATGTCTGTCAATTTATCTGTCCATTGATCTGTACTTACCTTACAGACATACCTAACATGACCTATAACCTCCATTCCAGACTCAGTCAAAGAAATAGCTCGTTTGATTGAAATTCCATGTAAGGAAGGGTGGGAGCTGTAAAAAAAATGTCATGGAATTTTAAAGGATGCATTAAAAATTTATATTGATTGACAAGGTCTGACTTTTGAAATCAGTGATTAGTAAGATCAAAGGTCAATTGAGGTTTCACATGGGAAAATCCTATTTGATTCTTTTGTATATGTACATACATGTACCGATATCAAATCTGCTGGAAAATTGAACCTGTATGCAAGTCACATGGTATCATGGTGGAATTGCATAGTACACAGTAGACGAGAATGCACCGGTGCAGGCTTCTATGTGGACATTTTCAGAATCTGCTGTGATTGCAGTTTGCTTAGTGTAAGAATGTTCGACAGTGGCGAACGGATACAGTAATAATGGCGTTTGGTTTGGTTACTTGCGCCATTGCGGGGAGAAAACTTTGGAAAAAGTTCCTGAACGAGTATACGAGACTTTGTCGGTAATGGTTCTTTGGATATAGGTAAGTAACTATGTATCCAGAGTTCACGATTTCGATTGAGAGTTCAGGAGCAGTAGTGATGTTTACTTTTTTGTTAGCTTTTCTTTATAATTCTCATGTTCCAATAGCTGAAAGAGGAAAATTGCACTACCTTATCGATATGCAGATTTTAAGCTAGCGCGAAGTGCATAAGATGCATAAAAAATTCACTTTGACGCGGATGAATTATGTTCGTAGTTTATCTTGACCTATAGTATCATATATATATATATATATATATTTATTTATCCTATCCCGTAAACAGGTCATGCATAAAACTCAATCGGCCGAGACTCGATGATATTATAAATCGCTCATACCTTATAATCTGTGTTAGGGTCCTGAGCACATTGGCAACCTTTGACCCGGATGGCTTCACTACGTTCCCGTATTCGCAATTCTATAGCCCCAAAACCATAAATATGACCATCCTATCTCTCGCAGTGCATTTCCGAATACGCGTATAATTCACATTAATGACGCAGAAATATCTGGAGAATCGCCCCAACAAGTTTTGGCGTCCCTTAAGACAGGGGTCATGTGAGATAATATCTGTAATCCTATAGATACGACGTGCTTAGACGACGGGGGTCACGTGAGATAATATCTGTAATTCTATAGACACGTGGTGTCCAGTCGAAAATTTCAATGTGATTCCCCTGTATTACATACGGATTATTATTTGCAGATGAATCATTCAATTTGCGATAACGAGTGGACCAGTGAATCTTCAGGACGAGACCGCTTGGTCATTATAAAATACGAATGCCCTTGTAGGCGGAGTGGAGACGAATTAATTAATCCCCAAATCCACTATCAATCGTTTGATTATATCGCAGGACCGTTTTCATGTCATTATGTTAAAATTTCAACGTTTGCCGATCGCATACGTCATTCGGTCACTTTGCACTGCACAACAATCGCAGACGTAAATGAATAATTGGTGAAGCTTTGTGCAAATGACGTAGCCAAGCGTCTGTTTATATACCATTAGCCGTATAGGCCGTTTCCTACTCAGATGTACAACCGGGTCCAACTAGTGTCGCTGCTGCTTCTCTTCCACTTGAACTCCACTTCGCATTCACTTCGCCAGCTGCCTACGTAGACTTTGTCCCAGGGCCGACAATGCTCCGAAGCCTCGAGGAAGACCCCCCAGGCTTGAATTTCCAAGTCCAATAACATCAATTTTTCATACGCAACGCGACTCCAGCCAGGTACAACATCCAGATGCTCTCATTTTAATGGGTTCATCCATGGGGTTCTCCGTAGGACCAGGGTGCACCGTGGCCAAGGGTAATCGGCGAGGGTGAGTTCACGTAGACAATACCGGAAAACGAGTGCATCCAGTCGCAGAAGAGCAGCTGCGAGACAACGAAAGTCGAGGAGTCGTCTGGGACGAAAGTCATTTATTTATTCCAGGAACCAATCCTCCAGGATTTTATTTAGCTTCTTCGGGGATGCTGCGTGGAATTTTCGAAATATCTTGGTGACGTTGACGTTCACCCAGTGTGTGCCATCTGAAATTCTACATGATTCTCCGTATACACCTGCACTCTGCAGTCTTATGGCTGCATGTATGCCTTACCTGATGGATCCACTACCAGGCAGTGCAATTCAGCTTGCACCAGCATCTCTTATAGGCTCCAGCCTGACGTACGATGTCTGCGACTTCCTTGCGGTACCGGAAATGGAACTGCTAGCGTATCTGGTGCGACTGTCGTCATGAATTCAGAGAGAGAAATTGTTAGAAGGATCGTTCTAGCTGTGCCTCAGCTAAAACCCACACGTACCCGGTGCCTCTTGCGAACTTTTTTCCAAAATTTTAATACTCATGGAGATCTGTAGTATTGACATTGTTTTCACAAGCTCTTCTATTCGGCACACTTGGATCTCAATTATTTTCTTCACCGTACAAATCCCACTAATTCGATCTGCCCAGATTTGACCTTTTCCAATGGTACGTTTCAATGGCGATCACGATTTTGACTAATGACTTGAATCATTCGGATGATTGATCAATCAATTCGACTAGACTGTACTGAGTAATCGCACTTTAGCCACAAATTTCGGTAACGTTACTTCACCGCCAACCACCGTTACATAGCTGGACGAACTTTAGTGAAAATTGTCCAAGTTTCTCTGCGCGTTGCTTCGATTGGCAACCGACTTTAGGTTTGGTTGTTCTTATCAGATAAGTATCGTCGTGACGTCACAGGTATGTTTTCCAAAAATAAAAGTTATTAGTCATTGTGTACAATTAAAAAATTGTCCAACGTGTATATTCAAAAATTTTTTTCCCACAAAGAATAATCATCTAACCGCGATCCATCATAATGGCAATATGATTTTATCTACGATAAGAAATCCCAGTATACCCAGGATTAACTAGATTTTATCACAATGGCGGCTGAGCTCCATTGTAACAATTCCAGGCCTGTTTAGCATACGAAAACTTGCGTATACAGTAACCCCATTGGCGCGGCTTCTACCTTATTTTACTTCCATCTTGGATTCTTCAAGTGCGCCAAATTTAAAATCACCAAAGCGCGCTACTTTGAATCAACCATCAGAGTGCTTTCTGGCATCGGGTTAGACAAGCGCTGCGATATGCACGCATACCTGTATGTGTCAGTTATACGTATATACTATATATATATATATATATATACACATAGTGAATTTTTTCAATTCTAACCTCAAGGAAATACTATTTACACAGTAGCTTTTGCGACGAGATTTTTGCTCTCGGATTTTTCAATTCTGAAATTTCGGCCGCTTCATGTTCGGCAAATATTTAGGGACCTTGGATTTCCAAGAAGAAAATTCAACACGGACCATACATCTCACATACGAAAGGTATGCCTCAACTTTATATCCTATAGGAATTCCCTTTGACATAAAACACAATGGGCATTCCACCCTCGAGATACGCAATGGATATAAATCACGAAGAATAATTTAGAAAGCCAGTAGAACGCCATGTACGAAACAGCCGTCGTACGTGAGCTTACGTTCTTCGACTCCGTGTCATTAAATTTCGCGAAAATAGTCGTGAAATACGACGACTGGCGTCGCGACGATAACGTCACGCTACTCCGGAGCAATTAGGCAGAGCGAAGCTACTCTATTTTTCGTTTTATTTATCAAGTGAATTTCCCGTTTCCAGCCTTTCAGTCTTTTCACGTGAGAATTCATTGAATTAAGTATGTACGCCAATTTGTGCTGCTCGTGAACCAAAAGTAACTATTGTTAATGCTCCTAATTAAATGAAGAACATTTTTTTTAATAGAAAGGATCTATGAAATGGATTATAGTACGATGATATAACTGGTCTTGTATATATATATATATATATAGACGTCTGCCGTCAACTAGTCTCTGATCTACCATTATATATATATATATATATATAATACACACACATATATACATGACAGCCGGAAGATCTCTAGTAAATATATTTGATATCAGGTTCCTGGCGGCATTTCCGTCGTTGACACTTAATACAGCAAGCGAAGTGTCATCGACGTCGACGCTTGGCATCTCGGAATTGCTATGGAGGATACGTCGGAAGGTTCTCGACGTCTATTATGAAATCAAGTACGTACAACGTGCCTGGTGAAAATCGGTCCCAGGACCGTGTACGTGGGTAGAGGAAAGAAAGAAAAGAAAGGGAAAAAAAAAACGAGAAAAGGTATTCTTATCCCTTGAGGAGGAGCGAAATTGTAACTTAACCTAACCTTCTATCATACACATATACATCCTCAACCTCGTGACGGAAACCGTTGATCTCTTCGTCGAGAATCTCGGAGCGGATCTTCCGGTCGGAAGAAATATAACCAATCCTGGGGAAAAACTTAATCGTCCGTAGCTGGGAATTATTTACCTCATGGTCTTCGTATTCCACCGTTCCAATACGTTCGCAAGGGATCTTCGACCTAGCAGAAACCCCTGGCAGAGACTCATCACGCTCCACTATATAACTCAGCTACCAGTACTAATGCCGACGCCGACGCCGACGCCGTTTCACACTACCTACGAATCCCTACGGACGCCCATAGACTCCAACACGGCTCGACTCCGGTGTAATAATTTCATTTATTTGCTAAATCCCACCACGTACGTGCCACAAATGATTAACGTCGAAATCCTTGTCTCTCGTACCTCCTACCGGTGCTGCCACTAGTGTTGCTTTCCGCTACTAAATCCGCCATGTTTTCTTTCCCCGGCACCAATCTTACTGCGCTTCTGATTCAAGATGGAACGTATTTCCAAGTGCATACCCAGTTCGGAATCAGTTTGAAACCCTTCTTAGCGGTTTGAATGGTATCGTTTTGAAAAGAAATGAAGACGCGAGAGAACGTGGGAAAAAATTAAGTGCTGCCGTAGGACGGGATTTTTGAAAAGTAAATATTTTTTTTCCATTCCCATTCATCGAAATTTTTGTTATACCCTTCATTAAATTCTCATCTTAAGGGTCACGTCGTGTAATCTTGCATTTATAAAAATCCTATTGAAATGTTTACGTACGTTACACAGACCTTCTGGGTGTGTTCGAATTTGCTGAAGCCGTTAACTACTACACCGCTTGACGCGAAGTTGGCGGTTATTTTTTGTATGTCTTTTTTTTGTTGGTAAGTGACTAGAATTATTGCTAAAAAAACTATCAGGAACTAAAGAACTAGCCGGGACGCGAAGG
Source organism: Calameuta pygmaea (assembly GCA_031762395.1). Lineage (NCBI taxonomy): Eukaryota > Metazoa > Arthropoda > Insecta > Hymenoptera > Cephidae > Calameuta > Calameuta pygmaea. Next base: position 664,202 of record JASANN010000193.1, on the reverse strand, counting down.
GAATTCCAGGATTTTTTGGATTCCAGCAAACGAGATGATGACCTCGGTTACTGTTGACGGCTAACTGCTAACTTCTGGTAACTAACTGGTCCTACCAATTCCACCGGTGACACAAGTGACGTCATAGAACTCACCATACTAATATACCACTCCCAAAGCACCAAGGTCATTATTTTTATCTTCGTTTGCTTTGGAAAATATTTCCTGGTTACTTTTATTCCCTGGAATGGCTTTTACGAAAATTGTGAAAAATATTTTCTTTCGCAAAGAAAAATATTTAACGCTGCGATATGACGAACATATCTTATCAACCTACTGTGAATATATCGCTACTCTTAACATACTGATAAGCGATACAAAAAAAATATCAAGTCGAAATACATTACAATATACTCGGTGGCTGTTTTGTTCAATTTTTTTTTTATTCAGACAATCCAACGAGTGTCAGTCTCACGCTTTCCCGGGCTCCCTCGAGAAATAATGGAAAATTCACTTTAAACTAGACTGCTTCGGGATTTATCGATTTTACGTAAACACGCTGTGTTCCGGTATTGCAGAAAAACGACGACATACCGATAAGTCAAGGAATTTGTGTTTGTCGCGACGCATCAAATCGAACGATAAGCGAGAATATAAACAGAGTTAACCATGCGCGAGGACGAGGGGAAATTGGCGAGGAGTAACGCGGAAAATAATATCCTGCCAGAAACGATTTCTTTCTGCCCCCGTGATACACAGTATACGCGACCACCCCTATCCGCCGGCAAGTCAACGTGCGCAACACTCGACACATCCTTTTCAAACCAGAGAAACTCGTTAACCATTTGAATCCAGCAGTTGAAGGGTAGAGATTTTTAAATTACTATAAAAAAAAAAATTCTCATGAAAAAGTGGGCTCCTTTTATAAATATAATATTTACCACGTAAATAAAGCCACAGTGCACTCAATTATATATGCGTTACCTAACGGAGGATCTATTGTTATACAAATTTTAAATGTATTACAAACAACTTAAATAGTCGCTCAAAGACTCTCGTAGTAACTGAAAATACAAAGGGGATCACGACCGTACGATTTTCAGTAATCAGACACTATTCAGCCGTCCCGTTCCCGTCGGTAAACTCTCGACACAAGATAGTTTACCATGGGAAAACGATATTGTTGACACTGTCGAAAGGACAACACCAAACCCAATGAAGTTTCCCAGTGACTTTGGACGCGACTGGTAATAAGCGTGGACGTTAAAGATCCTTTCAGATTCTGAACGTTATAATTTGGAAAAAGAAAATTTATATTTAGGGCACAGATTTAGGTACGGTAAATCGGAACAGAGAAAATAAAGAAATGACAATTTCGATGTTACAGGATGGAAAGTTATAAGTAGGACTCGACGAAACGGCAACCTGTGTAAACGGTAAGGGTATAATTTTCAATGGTGATACATTAAAGTATCGTTAGAGGGCGAGGAGAAAGACAAAGTTTTAACGGGCATTTTAATTACCGGAATAATTATCCCAGAGACAGTCAAAGTTGTGTAACAGGAATCGTACGTAAATTTGTCGTTTGTTATTCATACGCTTGCTTTAATCTATATAGATGTTTGATTAGACCATTTCGTAAATACCTAATACCCGGACAATCGATAAGTCACGTCGGCATTTTCGCACGTGGACGTACACGACGTAATTCGGCAAGCGGATCGGACACGAAATTTATTCGTTGCGCAAATCCATCGATCCCAGGTTGGTATCCCTGCGCCAGGACAAATTATTCTGCGGCCGCTCGTGCTGCGGCATCGCAAACATTCGTCTGAGGTTGACGTTCATTTGCATGTGACCTTTCGTTAGAATAATCGTTTTGCAATACCCTGATATCGTACCTTATAATTACACATGGTACAGTGATATTAGGAATGATAGGATTTTTTTAAATATATATTTTTTTGTATATAATTCAAATTTTTTCGTTTCTTACGCGCAGAGTTCGTCACGACGAAGAATCGTCACCTGTATCGATCTTCGTCGTGTATCGAATTTTAACTGAAAATTTTTTTATGAGATATCGTTACCCTTTACATATTCCGTGAGAATTGACGTATCGAACGTTTAACAATTATACTCAGGCTGGTGCATCGATTCAATTTCCCTTAATTGTGAGCGACGTGATTCCGGTACTTGGTAAACGTGTTTCGGGTATGCTGGAGGATAATACGTGCTGTATGATGCGTATGCATACGTATATGTGCACGAATAGGTATCAACATATAACGTAAATAATCAGATTTTCATAACAATGGAAAATTCGATTACGTACTTTTGCTCTGTCGCTAGATTTATATTTATACTTTTCAAATCTCCCGCTCGTACCGCAGCGCCTCTATCGGCGAACTACCACGCGATGCGCTGTCTGCTCGTTATGGGAAGCTCGTGAAAAATTCTGTGCGCTAAGGAAGAAATGATTTAGAGATACGTTACTCGTTCGAGTGAGTGGAGTACAGTTTTCTCATAGTTGGACGTGAATCATTTGTTCGCGTAACAACAGTGTTCGTGTACGCTCAATAAAGCACAGATGGACTTGTCGATTAAAAGTTCCAACGCCGACGCACGATTTCTTGTAACTTTTCTAAAAGCTAAGAGTAATTAACTTGTTCCACCAGCATTAGGAGGAATCAATAATCAGCGTAGTGTATTATACGCGTATTTAACGTTCCCGGGATGACAGAAGAGGTTAGAACAACGCAGAGTGCAATATTTTATCAGTGTACATGCCAGAGGGAAAATTGTCCTTTGTCCTGATTTTTTTTTTTCGGTGCTACCCACAGTTACAAAAATTATGAGTGTAGGCTGTGTTTTGTTATTACGCAACTAAAATCCGTGACGTCAGGAACGTTAAACAAAGCGTTACGAAGGAGGATAAAGAGGATAACGTTGTACGAGGACGACGCCATTTACTAGGCAAGTATTTCACGATTGTGTTTCATAATAAGGATTAATATTCGATACAGATTTGTTATACACTGCTAAAGGTATTTCATTCTGACAGAAAGAGGCTGGACGGGTAATGCCTTTTGGCTGGTTCAGTGTATCTCGTAATACATGGTTATTCCATTAATAACGAAGAATGAGATTTCCTACGTGTTTTCAATGACCTGCGTTATCGCTACGTTTATCACAGAACTCAAATGATTTTACATTAAATAATTTCATCGCACTTGATCGCTATTTATAAACGAAATAATGCTCAAAGTTAGTCCTGGTACAGATTGTGGTATAGGAAACAAAGATATTTGATTTCGTGACAAATATTTTATTGCGTTTACTCCTCTTTTTCTTTTTTCTATCGTATGTATTATTGTCCCTTTTACGGCAGCCATCTTTTCTCGAGTTGGATAAAAGTGCCACGTAGAGGAATGCCTTTCGACTATCAAGAAGGATAAATTCTGTAGATAGGAGTATTGGTGTGAGTCCTCAAAGCGTAGCGGCAGAGAAGAAGGAAAAACGGTAATCCCAATGGCGCCCTTATAGCAATGGCCGCGGAAGATCCTTTCCTCAGATTTCAGATATCCACCTCGCGCGCTTTTCTAAGCCGAAAATAATTGTGGTCGAGACGCCGGAGCCGAAAACGTGAGTTGAGTATACGCCAAGAAGTCCTGAGAGCCGAGACATGTTTTCTTTTAAATTCGACTATTTTATTATTTCACCGAGAAAATATATCTTTTCGGTTATCTCGGCTTATCTGAAAATCTGATAAGGTCATAAATAGTATCTTTACCCTGATATCTGATCATGATGTTCATCCCTCTCGTTTTCCACTTCATAAAAACTTTAAGCATTACGTTAGTTTTATATCTTGACAGCCAAGATGGCCGCTTTTTTTGTTTACGTTCTTACATGGCCGACAATCAATCTATGTCGTACGTATTTTTTGTCTATGCTTATATGTATATGTACGTCTGCAATGAATTGGATAAATGGTGAAGAAATAACAATGTACTTACACTGAGAGTATGTAAGTTTTTGCAGTACTGCTCTCTGTATATGTTCAGTGTGAAATACCTTCAGTAAATGGCGACGCGTAAATAGCTTAAGGGAGCGTCTCGAGAGACATAATCACTATTTATTAAGGCTCCTCTCTAACGAACGTGACTTCTGTCAGCAGCGTATCCTAAAATTATATCGATGTATTTTACAGGTAATTGTATTTTACGTATTCAAGCTAAAAGCCTTTGGCTTCTTTAAGGAGGTTAAATTATAAGGGAAATTTTACTCGAATGCTACCCCTTTAATTTGACCGTTTACTAATTAGTGGTCGAAATTTTTGGGTAAGTGGGCATTAACGAAAAGTGGATACTCCCGTGAATTTTCAACGAATCATTTAACTCCGTTTAAATTCCACGATTTTTCTTCATTCAAGTAACCCCGGCGCGTCGTGCAGAACGAAACTGTTAAATAACCTGGACAATTGTACATTTTTTCATTACGCGAACGTAACTTTATACGTAACCAATGTGTCACCGACGCTCTTAAAGAATGTAGGATCTATGGGGGAAAAAACGCATTAAACAACATTATGATATTTCGAGTAAATGAAAAAACGAGTAAGGCACAAAATATTTTCCTTGGTGTTTACTTTTGATAAAAAAAAAAAAAAAAAAAAATGTAATGTAGGAAAAGTAAGCAAAGCGAACGCAATTGCATTGCGGATCGGTGCATCCGAATTTATGCAGTTTTGCAAATTGCGTCGTAACCAGTTTTTCAAAAATAACCATTACGCGCATCCGGTCAGTGAGCAAACAATCAGAAAGCGAAATATTGGATAAACAGTAAAATACAAAGTAAAAAAAGAGTCAAAATTTATCGAACGACAAAAAATTCTCAAGGATTTATCTCCATATATAAATTGGCAAATTGGATGAAAAGAGACGCTCAATTGCGACAACTTAGAAACGAAGGCAAATAGTATGAAGAAAGTAAGTCCCATTTCTGGGTATAATCAGAAAGCATTAATTGGTACAGGTAAGATAAATGATTAAGGTAATTGCAGTAATTAGCCAAGAAGATTATTTAACGTCTCCTTACACCAGAACGAGCTGAATGTTTTGAATGGTGCTGAAAATTAAAAAAAAAATATTAAAATATCTCCTCTCAAGTAATACAGGTTGGCTAACTACATAGGCACGTCATCCTCTTTCAAGCAGCGTCCCTCCCCTACCTACGTCATAGCTTAGCACTTCCCGACACTCCCGTCATCCCCATTGTGTTCCACCCTCATCCACCCTCGATTCACATAATCCTCTTCGTATTCCTCCAGTCCAGTTAACTACCCCCTGCCCCAGTCAACCACCTACCAAACTCCTGAGGAACCGCCGCTGGCATTTCCCTCGTGAATAAAGATAGCGGGTTATGTAAAAACAGGAGGTAACTTCTAGGAAAACTTGGCGTCGAGAGGTAAAAATTATTGGAGTAAAGAAAGAAAGAAAGAAAGAAAAAGAAAGGAAAGTCCTTAATGATTCCGCTGGTTTATACACAGTCGTAATAAAGGGAGACTCGGGTATATACTTAAAAATATAACACAGCTGAAAAACACTGGACTAAAATCAATCCAGGAGCGTATTGAGAGCTTTGCGCCCTGACCATAGATCAATTCCATCATCGATATAGAAAGTTGACTTTTAATCAAGAAAAGAGCCCACGTAGGAACTGAACGATGGACCCCTTTGGATGCTCTTTCTCTTTTTTAACCGCCAAAGTAAATCGACCTGGTTCCAATAATTTTAACAGGAAAAAAATTTCGAAAACTTAAAAGTGTTCGACAGGCATAATTTGACGAAAAAATAGTCTGAAAATATTTTCTGGACTTTGTATACGTTTCGAAAAGTTCACTTTAAAATTGATGGTTTTTGTCTAACGGAGAAGAGAGCACATCAGTTTCTGTCTTCAACCTTCTACCTTCTGTCCTCTAATTTCTAGTCCCAGTCGGACAGAACAGGCTGTACTAGATTTAGCGATTTAGCCGAGACACGAACCCAAACCGCTTCACCACCATGGATACCAATACAGAATAGGCCTACGAGTTGGGAAACTTATGCATGGAGGGAAGGGGCTTGGATCTATCCTGGGTAGCGTAATAAAGGGTTCGTCCGGCAAAGGGTGGATAGGGGTGGGTCCACAAGCTAATTTATGGGAAGCTGCAAAATATTGTTCCCGTTCCTGAGATTAGTGTCGTTGACCTAACCCACGAAACCAGCTCGTTACCCTTCTTGTGGTAAATTTTTTTGCTTCCTTTTTCCTCGTCTCTTTTACTCTCTGTGTGTGTGTGTATATATATACACATATATTTAGGACTGTATGCATATATATATCAAATATGTAGAATAACAAGAGAGGAGCGTGACTATTCATACTAATGACGGGTTCTCACTTGATATCGTTACACATACACATTTGAGAATTTTGGGCAAATTGATAACGGGCAAAGGTCACGTAATGGATTCCCTTGAATTTCAGATACATACAAAGCGCCTTGTAAATGAAATGGAAATGGGTTTTACGTTTGTGCTGGAAAAATATATTGTACAGAAATTCGAAACGGACGACTGCGGCAAGATGATGGGAATTGTTATTTGAACGAGTTGATATCGGAAGAAGGGGTGCTATCGTTTTCAGAATCCTCAGAGGGATGTTTAGTTACTCTTTATATATGTATATATAGATATATATACATACCTTATGTATTAAGAGTTTCAGGGTTGTTACATAGGTACTTTCTAGTTTACCGTGAACGCTTTCTTGATGCTTTACATACGACATAAGAACTTGGGCTAACTTTCCTTTGATAAGTATTTGATTTATTATTTCTTCGTCGAATTAAAATTATCAAAATTACTTGTCGTTTGAGTTTTCAAATTTGCACACTTTCTTCGGATAATATTCGCCGATATCGCGCGTAACAATTTCTTCTCGGCTTCGTTGGCTTTGCTTTTATTTGAAAGAGATCGACTTAACAAAATAATCCCTTCTAGGCTAATACAGGACGATACTCAGGGTCAGTTCTCAACGTGGCGATCCCGAGTAAAGTAAGCGGAAAAAAAGTACATACGTATAATGGTCACTTTGGGGATTATTCGCAGGATCCCCATAGGGGCTGTAAAGCCGTAATAAATTTTATAATTACACATAGCCAACGCCTTGAGCGCTGTGAAAAGTATATATTTTCATTACGTCACGGGGCTTCCCCCTATTCTCACCCCTTGAACCCCCCAGGTGACTGTACCAAACGAGCCACGACCTTTTCGTAATCTCGGGAAATATCAGAAACCCTGTAGAAGGCGACCCTTAATACCTGTGGTACGAAAATAAATTTCATCCCCTTATCCAAGGAGCGTTCAACCACGCTGAAGTCACATCTTGAGGAACCGTATAGTCGCCATTGTCCTTGTGACTCTGGAGCAGCAATGTACGTTTTCATTGGTCGGCCAAGGGTTCAAGGTATAAGGGTTGGTGGTAGTCCGATGAGTGTCTTGCTAAGGGTTGAAGGTATCGGGGGTGGTAGTCCGAGAGGTCGAAAAGACCGTAAGTGCATGGAAGGGCTGTGTTGCCAAGTTATACGGTATAGAGAGTTTCGGCTTGAGGGGTTGGTAGACATTCGGAGCTGGGGTGGTTCTAGGTGGCTGATAACACAGGGCCAGCGGACGATACTCAGGGGAACACTTGCCAGTTCGTGCCAATAGTAGCCAGAAGATAACACCAGACCCAACTGTCCTCGGGATCCTGGTGATTCTGAAACGGCCTATAGCTATATGATAGACATATAGCCATAACGTTATATATATATATATATATGAGAATAGACGCGAACACCCTAGTTAGGTAATTTTGAAAATTTTTTTTCTTTTGAGACAGACCAAATTTGTAATTTTGAAAATCATCATGGATGTCGTTGCTATATCGAAAAATGTGATTCGCGGTCGATGCAGGGATTTCAGTTGAATTTACCTGGGTGTTATGAATGGGTGGTATAAATTTTGACATTTTTTTTTAACCCTCTTCATTTCTTTTTATTATGCTGGGAACACCGAGCTGGCACTCTCGTATATTTCAGGAACGGGCTCTGTGCGAAGCCTGAAATACTTTTGTGGGACTGTGATATCTTTTTCGAAATGCTATTTTATCGTTATCTTTAACGTTTAGTATTTTTTTTATCTTTATCCCAAATATGAGTAGACCGTATAACGTACCGTAGCGAGATACGCTACTTTACACGCTAGTTCACTTTCTATGGTGAATCATTCAGTCTCATTTTCTGAGAATCGATATCTATCCAAAGGATCTAATCTCCAGTTTGAAAAGGAAGCCGAAGATACGGAGATGAGCTATTTCCTTGAGTTGCCTTAATACGCGGGTAATGGATATCCTGGAAGCCGTGGATTGAATCGCTGAATTCGCGAGTCCTGCGCTGTTGTACAAGGTCGTTAGTGCCTAAGGGTGCATTCACACGTAAGGTGTACGTAAGGCAAAAAAATGTATCACACAAGAATATTAAGATACGTGGCTAGGAAGGTGTTGGGATTGAACAAAAAGTGCAGTTTGCAATATATGCATTTATTGAATCTAAGAAATTGCAGGTGGATGGATCCTGTTAAGAAAAATTTAATTATAATTTTTTTTAATATATATTTTTTCAAAGTTCCCGCGAATTTTTAACCCTCTCATCTCGACTCTTACTTCCGGTCTTTTTTTCTGCTCGTCGAAATCAAACGGTCACGATTGAACTTTTCCGCACTTTTTTCACACTCCAGTCACGAAACAGGCTATGCCGATTAGCGTGACTGGGAGGATTCCGCGATTCGCTGCGATTCTCATAATAATCAGTGACAAAGTTCCGTACTGCTGTCTCCTTATCTTTTATTTCCAACGCAACGACGAAATGGTGAAAAACTTTTGTCGCTGCTGAAAATCCCTAGATAATTAAAGTATAGCGTAATTAACGCAGGCGCCGATAATCATAAGGACAGTCGTGATAGAAATTGCAAAAAACTACGTGGACGGCCGAGTACAAAAACTCAGACTGTACTTAACGAGTCTTTTGTTCTCGGAATCTGCGTCAAAAATTTCTCTCAAAATTTTCATCCTGTATCTCAAGATAAGCATCGAGACTGATAAAGAAAACTTCAAAATAGCCGATAGAAACTTTTTCGGCTTTTTGAAATCGAATATTCGCGGTTGTTACCTGGAGAAAGGAATTTCGTGTGAAATTTTTGGAAAAGGACCAAAGAGGAAGTAAATTTGAAAAAAAGAAATCTTTTTCAAAATCAAACAAATGATCGAGAAGTAACCGCTGGGTCTAGACGGAGGTTCTACGTTCCGCTTCATCGAGTGATTGGCTTCCGTTAGCACTTTTCCAAAACAAGGCTGCCAAGTTAAAGTGGTTAAAGAGAGAGAGAGAGAGAGAGAGAGAGAGAGAAGAGGGCCAAAACCAGACACAGCCAACTAGATAAAAAAAGAAGGCCTAACTTTATTAAGATCGACCTAACGATGCTTGCTGCGTCAGCTACTCTGGGAAAGTCTTCTTTACTCGGTTTTATATACACTTACGGGAGCACACGAGCACTCACGGAAACACACGAGCTTCGAGATACAATTGTATTATCAATCTTCCTACCCTTGCTGTTTGGAATTGCCACAGTGGTGCCTACCTAGGGATACTCTACAGAAGCGTGCTTCATTACGAGAACTGAATGGGAACTGTGAGAGGAATTGAAACTCTGTGCACTGGCTGTACCAGTAGCTTAGCAGTACAAGTAATACGACAGCTACTGGTAATAAGGTAAAACAATACTTTAATTATAATACAAGCGCCGTTATTGCCTCGTACAGTAAGAAAAGTATTATATTTTTATTTTTTTTTTATTATTAAAAAAATTAACATATTCACACGTGAATCGACTATGTCTATAGTCATTTTATCAATGCTCACCATTTTGTCACGCAATAGAACAGACAAAGAAAATCCTTTTCCTCGGTTCGTTGCTCGCTGTTTTTCTCTGACATAAAACTTTTGGGATTAATGTTCGAATGATCTTTTTCTGGCGACGTCCAATTGTTTCTGCCAATAAAAGCTTCACGGGCTCGAATGCACTGCCCGTCATTGATGTCTTCCTGACGGTTTCGATATTAGTTTTTCCTATCTATGCGAAGCGAGTAGTTTCAGATTCACAGTCGACCGAAATACAAACCATTTGATAAATATGAGGTTTTCATAGTGTATACGAAAATTCAAGGATGCGCGTGTCCTAGAGATCACGATCTTCGGGTCGTCGTTTCTTTCAATCGCAATCGGTTCATTGCTTTCAATTTTTCAAATTTTTTCTCTACTTTACTTATTTGTAAAATCAAAATATTTTATCGAGGCCTCCACTAACTTTTTCCGTTTGAAATCAGTCATTCCGATACTCTCTGTACTCTTTCTGTTGCACATCTCTCTGTATTTTGCTAAACTGGCGATAGACGTATTTTTGAACTTGACAGAGAAGAATTGCAAGGCAACTTGATCACCGACAAATAAACGCACCGAAAATTTGTAAAACTTCCATTACTTTTGAGCGTTCCTAGCCGTGATTCCTAATTTTTAACTGTTAAAATTTCAATTTCAACTTCGACCATCCGCAAAGCTTAAATTTAACTATTTCTTCCCTTTTCCGACAATTTATCCAGCCAATCGTCAATCACCAACTTGGAACACTTACGCTGCGAGTGACGGTAACTGACACTACTAATTATGATCCAAAAATCTAATCGCTGTCGGAGGCTCAGCATGCCACAAATCCCTTTCCTCCCAATTCCAATTTAAGTACACTCAGCGCCATTGTATATATATATATACACACACACATACATCCCCACTGAGAGATAAGGATAAAGATACAGCTGAACAACAACTATTATAAACCACTAGAAAATATGTTTATAGACCCGAGTCATTAATCACGTCTAACACTCTCGACCGCAAAGAATCGAGCGAAGGAGCAGCGACCGACCGAAGTCGAAAGATCCTCAAGTGATAAAAGTTACGCTTAAGGTCTCCATCCCTTCCGGCCCACTTGCCGAAACTTGGCTCAGGTCAGACGTAAGGAACCACGTTTGTCACAGGTAGCAAATCCCATTGCCCGTCGATCAGCGCTCAAAGTGTTCCCGACAGAGATGATTAGAAGTTATCGGATGACCAAGCGATGACCAGTCCCCTGGGGAACGCAGTAAGGGATGCCGAGGCCGACCCACGACAAGACCACCACTCGAGCCGTCTTGGTGTATTTACTATGGAATCGACTGCGACGCCAAAATGATATCACCGAGAAGCGATAGCCCAGCGGAAAATCTGGAGAAAATAGGTCACACGGTGTAAGAGAGAGAGAGAGAGAGAGAAACATAGAGGATCCGCTAGCAAGGAAAAGGTCTCACACTACCAGGTCAATGGGTCTGGGAAAAATGAAAGCTCCGAGCCGTTAGATTCCCTGCAGACCAGGTTGACCCCCCACTTTCCCCTATTTGCGATTACATCTCTTTACATTTATGTTACATGCCTACTAGTCGTTATATATGTATATATATATTATTTATATATATATATATATAAATTTGCTAGCTGCACAAGAGGAGATTGTATCTGGAAGACTCTTCATCGATTGTCCATCACAGACCATGTAACAGATTCGACTATTAGACTCTGAAAATTCCCCTGAGTCCCGGAAGTGATTACGATCTGTGAGTAGATTAAAAAAAGGAATATAAATATGATTATTTTGTAACGAAATTATTTATTGCTATATTGCGTTTTGTAATCAGCAGTAAACGCGTAACAGAGCCAATTTTATTGTACGATAAAATATATTTGAAAACTATTTAGTCATAATTAATATAGAAGCCAGTATGTATTTACCGGCAATGGTAAAATTTACCAATTGATCGTATACGCTGCACAAAGTAAAATATAGATGTGCGATGTATTCGAATATCCAATCTGTATTTTCATTTGCTCCTATATCATTTATATGCACGAGTTAACTAGACTTCAAATGGTCCCATGTTTGTTTGAAAATTCACGTGGTGCGTGACTGTTAAACAAATATTAAAATTCTCGAGAATTCGTTATTTACATGTACGCGTAACAACATGGCGATTGGTCGATTAACAAGCGGCGAATATCGTTATGATTGCACGAAGGCAGACGACGTAAATATGTATGAAGGTTTTCACCGAATTTATCGAAGAAAAATTTTTCCGGCTTGCCGTTCGGCAGCGCGAAAACTTTTTGCCTCGAAACTTGCCCGATAGAAAGTTTACCGAGAAGTTCAACAATGAGGAGGATTCTGGAGGCGATTCGATAAGATGAATATTTTTCACGAGTCCATTCGGAAAGATAAATTTTTACGGTCGAAGCTCGTCGAACGTTTCGAGACTTTTAAATAAATGGCGGGACACGTGATTTCGTGGAGGGGGCCCTCCCCCTCGGTATCCGCCCCTGATACAGGTAGACGTATCTAAATTCGAATGAATAAAATCGGTTCGGTAAGTGGACGAATTGTTTAATCGGATGATCTACGTAATTGCGTAATACGTCAACACGTGTATTCGGATTTGGTAATAACGAAATACATTTTCGAGTTAATTTATCGAATTATCAGCTGTGACGCTTTAATCGCCAAGAAGACGTATAGTTACGTGTCTGTGACGAACCGATACGAGTATTTACGGAAATTACCGAAGTGAATTACTGGATGACTGGAGTCCGACTAATCCCTATGTTAAAATCTAGAGTGAAGAGTTACACTGTACGCACCGTATAACTCGTATACGTTGCCTGCTAATACCGGGTGGATTATTAACGTGCAATAAATTACTTGGTGAAATTTCGCCGTTCGAAACAATGAAAATTTCTCTAGTTAACGTAAACCAACCGCACTGTTCAATTTTGCCTATCGGTCATTAAAATAGTACGGTGATGGTATTTAAAATAAAAAAATGGACGTCGATCACGAATTGGTCATTTTTATGATACTTATTTCCGACAGTGTATAGAGCATATGGGAATGTGTTAAGTAATTTCTACAACCAAAAAAAATGTGTCCGTTTTAAAATCCAAAACGTATGAATCAGATGAAAACGTTATGAAATTTTGATAGACAGCAAAGATCAAACCACACTCGTGATTTGTTATTTTGCAAAATTATAAATTCCAATGAATTTTTTATTTTATGAAAATTTAATTAATTCATTTAATTCCTGCACGAGAGTTACGCCAGAATGTCAGTATATAAATATTGAATAACCAGATCGTTTCGTAGAATGAAATAAATTAAATTATCAATGAACTATATCAATAGTACGAATTGTAATATATCTAGTGCTTATAGGATTTTACGACCAATGTGGTGTTTTCGTTATCGAAACGAATGCCGGATAATCGATCTGCCTGTTTCGAAATTTTCTATTAACGGGGAAGCTAATAATTAAGCCTGGCTGTTACGGCTGGGAGTAAAAGTGATCGAGAAGTAACTGAAATAACGATAGCTGTGAAGAACGGCGGGATCATCGTGGCATATTTTCATTGTCATTCCCTCCTATATATATATATATATATATATATATAAGGAAATTCTATCGGAGGCAAATGGAATTGAAACCGGAAGAAGATGTATTCGGTGGAATATCGGGTAAAACTTTTGCCCATCTATCTAAATGACGTGGTGCCGTGTAAACCCTCATCCAAGGGTAGGCGACCCCTGTCGGCAAAAGTGCGAAGCTAAACCTATGGAAATTTAGCGAAGGCGCATAGTCCATATACTTTAAAAATGCACGTCGCCTTTCTTCATCTCTTTTGTCTCAATGGTGACATCCGGTACGTGATGACGATACACGGTAAAAAATTGAAAAATTGATGCAAGAGATTTTTATTAAAAAAATTTTTGTATCTTAGGCGAAAGCGATTGAGGTATTTTTCAAAATTTCCCGCCACCGAATGTCCGTGAAGAAATTTGTTTCGCGTTACTCCGTAACCTAATTTCAAATTTGCCACTCGAGAGTGAAATTCAAAGCCGAGTGAACTTACGAGGAGTTTTTGGTTTCTGATGATTTTCGTTCTTTCGGCGATTCATTGACAAACAAAATTAGCTTTGACTCGCGCAGTACAAAGTGACGGTCAAAATTGTTCCGCGTTTGGGATTACTGTCACGGGGTAAATTCAATTCGTTTCTCCCTCATTCCGTGTTCCTCTTTAATGCGATTAGCTGCTCGGAATGTCGCCTGATATTATCAGAGCTCCAACATTCGTTATTTTTATTGGCCGAGTTTTCGCCAAAGTAATCGTAGTAACGTGGTTTGTTGCGAAACCGCTGTTGGCCATTGTTGTAGTCGGACGAGCACATCGTTATTGTACTTTGCAAAGGCAATCGTAAGAGATTACGTGAAGATCGTGATAAAGAATTTACGTGAAATAAATACAAAAGGAGCATTACGATAATAAAATGTTAAAAAGAAAAAAAAAATATTGAAAATATAATAGTCAAGATTTAAAGAGCATTTAACGACCTTAAGGCTCTTGGAAGTTCATTCTGATAAAAGTCATTGACACAAAGAGACGATATAAGACGAGGAGGTAGGAAGCTGCTCTAAATACTTCCGGTATTCTCAAAACGAATAAGATCCCTCTGATGGGGCAAAAAAGGTGCGCAAACTTTTTTATGGGTATCCGCCGCCATCTTTTCAGCCATGAAATTGCTTCTGTTTTCCTTCAGTCTCGTAAAAATCTATAGGGCGTTACTGTATCGACTTCCTTTTCACTTTCTTTGGATAAAAGTGACATAGTCAAAATTGTATTTCCTTTTTTTTTTTTATTTTAGTCCACGGCTCCTCTGCTATAAACATTATAGTTTTATGCGCGAAGCAGTTCTCGTAGTTTATCCAGGCGTAAGTATTAGCTTTTGGAGGGGCCACCTTATTACGAGTTTTAATGTAAAGGAGTCCCCTGCGCAGGATCTTTTACTCGCGGTATAAACTGTACGCTATGGAAGTCCAATTTTTTGATAAATTTTCCAAATTTGTTGTCTGTATTTTAGAAATTCTTACGGCAGCCATCTTTATTTTAATGGTGAATGTTCTTTCTTTGTTCCAGCTGGAGGCATAAGGGTGGAAGTGAATGTACCCAAGGAAGCGGAAGTGGGCGCAACTGCTGAACTCAAATGCGAATGGACGATAAATGGTACTCTTTACTCTGTTAAATGGTACAAGGACGATCATGAATTCTTCAGATATGTTCCTGACAATACGCCACGTATTCAGACATTTCCGCAGCAGGGAGTTTACCTGGATGTAAGTTTCATATATATATATATATTTTTTGGTTTCATTTTCGTAAGGATTACGTAAGTGACAAATATTTGAAAAGTCATTCCCCTGACCATTTTTTAATAAGTTTTGAAAATCTTGTTATTCTTATCGCGTGAAATTCATTTCAACGTTATTTAGATCCTATCACCTTGTCGCGCTGCGAAACAGTTCGTATTGCCAGTTTGCCGGTGATAAAAGAAAAAAAAAATTTTTTAATTACTTCGCAAAATAACGTCGTCCCGAAGAAGTTAAAATAACGTGCGATAATCTTCAGACTGTCCCGCCTGTTTCGTTTAATGTGGACCGACCTTAATGAAGGTACGGGAAATATTGTGAAGTAACCCTGCAGGAAGCGACATTATTCATATTTTGGCCCGAAACGAGGCCTTTAGAAAAATCGCATTTCATGCAAAGGTTGAAGCACGCGTTGTACACGTGATAGGATGAAATTATGTAATTACATATGAAATGCGAACAATGAGCTGTTATTATCTGAATACGTCGTGCAGGCCCTTATTAATATTTCGCGAATAAAGACGACGCGGAAAAGTGACGTGAATGAACTTTATATTAAAAAAGAAAAAATCGCGATGATTAATGAAACCGTAATATAAATTAATGAGGCGATAACGTGCACCTGATTGTAATTTACATAAGTTTTTATAATTATCTTTCGAGGCCTATATAGTCTGTTATTTAAATAGCTGATAAATAATGATTTGCAACTCGGCGTAATTCACTGCGCTAGCCTGTTGAAAAAAACCTCAAGAGTTCTTCATCTCGAAATTATCTGGCCTCTCGAGACTGCAAATTGGACGTAATAATGAGAAATGGGTAGAGAAAATACGTATTTACGAATTTTCACCTCACTCAGTTAATTATAAATTCATACTGTATTCCTTAAGTTTATAATTATAATTAATACGGGAATATAATTTGCAATTGATATCTCGAAAGAAAATGTCGTCGTTACGAGCTCAAAATTTCTGCCAGTAGTCGCTGAATGACACTTGTACTGAAAATTTAAGTTTTGAGCGAATTTTTTCTATTGCCTGTACTTTCTACGATAGTCCAATTTTACGCTTACGTTTACGTACGAAGAATAGGGAATAACGCAGTTTGCTACGCATTCGGATTCGCTATGCAAGCCCCATGAAAATGAGGCTTGATAATTTTCACGTCTAATGCTCATCGCGTAGAGTAAATGAGGAAAATTCGGTAATTTTTCGCGGAAAAGCCGGGAATGACAAATTATTGTAGCTGCGGTCTGTAATTTAATTTTACGCTTCGCGTAAATTTATCCTCGTCCCCTAAAACTTCTAGCCTGTTTTCCACAAAATTTTTCCACCTCTATTCCGTCTGCTTTCTCCACTCCGTCTCCTGATTATTTTCCTCAAATAAATACAAAGATTGTCAGCATTCATTTCGAAATTTGCATTTCGTATCCCCAACAGACTTTAGCAATTTAGACGCGAGAAAATTCAAATTAAATTTTCCCCTTGAAAATTACATAAAATTAACATCCCTTTACCCGAGGTCTCGCGTAACGTCAATTAAATGACAATTAAAAAAAAAAAAAAAGAACTGTAAAAATAAAAACATCGTCATATCAAATTTAGATCGATACTCTGGATCAAGAAATAATAAATATATTGACGCAACATAAAAAAAGATATTTGCACAATGCTTTTCGTAAAGAAACTTCAAGAAGCTTAGCCACGTAAAACCACAGTACTGATAATTAATTGATAACTTATTCTTGATTTGATAATTGCAATGTGAAAATGATTACGAAATTTTTCATAAAATTGCGTTAAATTGCCAAACAGCAAGTTCAAAAAAGTGCACTCACGAAAAGTAAACACTTTTCGATTAACGATTCCTCCTAAAGTCAAAGCTCGGTGAGTCGCGTCGTTACTCTGCATTACCTACAGGTAGAAATTGCCGGTAATACAGAACAGAGGCAATTCGCATTTACGACACGACGTAAACGCGTCAGCGAGCGCGTAGCGAACTAGCGAAGTGCATAGCCTCGCAGAGTTCTCGTACGTAGAGAAAATGGCTGATCTAACCGCTACAAGGTATTACTATTACGCATCGTATAGAAACGTACTAAATCGGACGTTAAAAAAAAAAAACATGAACCCTTGGGATTTACGTCAGCTTCGAGTAACAACAAAAGCTAACACGCAAAATCCTGTTTACACAAAGCCATGCAGTTTAAGCAATCCAATGAAACTTGACGATAATCATAAAATCAATTGCACAGAATTAGCCGTTCAAATCCTATGTGAGAAGTTTTCCAATTCTCTATGACTGTCACGAGTAAGAGAGAGACAGACTTATGGGCACTGACGCGAACAAGAGAAAGACGTACGTTACAAGGTTGGCTTTGGGTGAATATGGGTCTTCCATCATCCTTCCCAATAACTGCCATTAAGTCCAAACGGTTGCGTCGTAATTTGAATAATCCTGTAACGTACAGATATCGGGAAGTGCGGACGTTACATGTTAGCTTCGAAACGATAAGAAAAGTTAGCCGTTACTAATTGTCAGCAGTGCCAGCGACTCTCTCAACGGATTAATCGAATTCGCTAACCGTCGGTCTCATCCACCGACCATTAGATACGTAGTAAACCTACGCTCATTCAATTTACCTCTGGGTAATACCTAACCTAGCTAAAGGTGTTACGGCGAGATAGCATCCCTCTGAGAGCTAATCGAACCTTGGCTCTATCTAATGAAACCTAATGCAAACGCCATAAATGATCGATAACCGACATAGCAGTAGTGATACTGAAGATTTATCGATCGCAGAGAGCACGTGTATGTTGCCCGCTTAATTAGTCAAATTCCCAACGGCGTAGCAGCGGAAGAAGACGGTCAATTTGGCATTAGGAATTCTTGACGCATAGAAATACATAATGCTTCGTGCCAAACTTAGCGAGGTTATGTGACGCGGTACAACGACGGTATGTACATACATACGTTTGTTTGACGTGTCTCTTTCAAGTTTTTTTTTTCTTCTTCCTTTTCTTTCCAACCCTGTCGCCGCTGCCATTTATATCGAAGGAGGTAGTAGAAGGGTAGGGCAAAAGAGCTGGCTAAAAATGCTCCATTATCCAAGGCAAACATTTCATGTGTGTCCACAGAGAAAGGCGAACAGCGAAAACTCGATACGCCTGACGCAACTCACCCTCAACACTTCCGGTCAGTACAAATGCGAAGTCTCCACTGAAGGACCCTCATTCGACACCACCTACAGGACAGCCAATCTGACCGTTATCGGTAAGTTCCCAAAGCGCAAACTACCCTTCTAGAATGATCGGGATTCTCCTGGGGTATTTTTCTTCTCTTCATTCTCTCTCTCTCTCTCTCTCTCTCTCTCTCTCTCTCTCTCTCTCTCCCCTCTCTCTTAATTTTCTCCCTCTCC
Organism: Calameuta pygmaea; assembly: GCA_031762395.1. NCBI lineage: Eukaryota > Metazoa > Arthropoda > Insecta > Hymenoptera > Cephidae > Calameuta > Calameuta pygmaea. Next base: position 645,388 of record JASANN010000193.1, on the reverse strand, counting down.
CTCTATGTGCCCTTTATTGTGCTATGTAGACTCTCTCTTTCTCTGTGGTGCTTTCTCTCGCTGCGATATACTATCTAGATAAGTACGATGGGATAAGAAGAAAGTGAGCGACTTGCACCCTGGAGATTTTATTCCCATTTACTTTTTCCCTAGAATTGGCAATACTGTTTTCTATACTAACCTTATGCCTCGTTCTCAGGGAAGAAATCGTTTCTGCTTCTTGCGATAGGTGGAATGTACTTGTTTTTTGCTGTTGTTTTTTTTTTTTTTTTTTTTTCAAGGTACGAATAAGACCGATTGCTTCTCAAGGAATAAAATACATGTAGAAGGTACCAGCATTGGTTGGACATTGTTTCTAAGGATCGTATGGAGCTTCAATAAAATTATGCAGTGTCATGTGTACGTGGCTTAAGTCTTTACCATGGGGATATACTGTACCGAGATACTATATACGTATGGGAAGGTATCGATTCTTTCTGGAGTGAAAAAAAAAGGGCGAATAAAAATGTCTACGTAATCTCGGCTGTGGATTGTCGAGCGGAAGGGCTTTACTGACAAAATATAGACTACTGGATTATGCATGAGTTTCGTACACTTGTGGGGAAGTTTTCCTTTTCTTGAACGGTGCTCGTCTTGACGTAAGGCTTATTCCTGGATGACGTTGACACGGCAGATCTGTCACGCACCCTGCGAAATGTATGAGGATTCGCGGCATGATTTTTACATCGGAATATCTAACGACTCTGTGACAAACGTTAACTTTGAGAAAGTGATATTTTTTTTTGGGAAAATAACGAAGAAAAATTTCATTTTGAAATTACTAAGTCGAAGCTCCGAGGAGATTTTCGCTTATTTAATATAAATTTTCAAGAACCTCCTCTCGTGTCGCCCGGATGTATTTCAATAGTTTATTTTATTCACGTTTTAAAATATCAAATATTTTCTTTCGTCAGTCCAGAGATTTCTCTTCGATCAAGAATTATTCATTTTGTAGATGATTCTTTCCTCCTTTAGCTTGGTTCATATTCCACTAACTTAATTAACGTTAGTTATCGTCAATTAATGCTCGTTTATTAAGGATAAGAATCACCTCCCACTTTTAATACGATTTTCGTTAAAATATAGTCTTTGGATTATTTTTTGACGTTACAAAATTTTTAAGGGGCTGTTTTTAGTCTTCCGGTATTTATTTGCACTCTGGTCTTCTCTCGCGATACTACAGTCTCTGTGTTGCATCCTGTACTCAAGTTATTATTTATACTCCAATGCAAATTGAATTTCGGTAAAGTGTGATAATAGAAAATTTTGGTCGTACAATTTGGAGTGTATCCAAAATCTACTGGCAAAACCGCGCCAGTGGTTTTCTCATTCTTAATTGTGAACTATATTCCACGTGCAAGATAGTATATAGTACTATAACGCAGTATATATATATATATATATATACGTGTACATAAAACTAGATTAAAAAAATTATTTAAAAAATGTTGACAAATTTGAAATTATTTCGTTCGTCTAATTAATCATTTTGTGGAATTAATTCTGTACAGCCGCGTCGTCCGGCTAGATACTAATGAGCAATTAGTAACGCGTGGCTGACCAGATTTCCTCTTCCGTGGAATGTAATATTTCCTTAGCAGAAATGATAACTTACCTACGGTGGAGATTTCCAAGCAAAATTTCTACCTAATAACAGAGAGGAAGACAATGGGGTCTGAAAAAAAAAAATTAATCAACGACACCAACGAAATGCGGATACCAACAAGTGATTATTAAACGAATGAAATCAGTATAGCGTAGCAAAAAAAATATTAAAAAATTTGGAAAATCCTTACTGGCACTTGGATGATACTCGAGGCTTGAAACCAGTGGTAGATTTGATTGTATTAATTTGACAAATTGAAAAGACAATACTAATCCGTAAATTAAAAAATGAAGAGTAAAGATAAGCTTTAGTTATAAATGAAAAAAAAAAATCCAAATTTATTTACACGTTTACAATGATCAAAATTTTATTTGAAAACTTAAACGGATAAACTATTTTCAATTTTCTCAACACTCGAAGGAAGAGGCTCAATTCACCTGTCCACTCAAACGGTCTGAAACGTTTCATGAGAACTGAAGATCAATCAGTCCCAGGAAACTTATTACCCAGGAGACGAACGTGTGCCAGACCAGAAACACGTCAGGATTCCCCCAGTTCTTGGAGGGACGTGAATAAAAAGGAAGATGAAGTCCTGTTGAGGCTAAAAGAAGAAAACCAGTAGGCATCTCTGGACCCAAGATGGAAGCTGCTATATATAACTAAGGAAAGGGGATGATTCGGCACGCGATGGCCAAAGGACTTGGCACGAATCCAGCACTGGTCAATCAGCACTAGATAACCACCAGATTCGTCTTACTTTACTGATAGGTTTACAAAAAAAAAAAGAAAGGTCTGCTGAAAAACGTTTAAGGAAGCTTGGATCTAGTTTTTGTGATCTTTCTTTTTTTTTTGCAATCCTAAGATCTCGGGATGATCCTTGACCGTAAACCAAGAAGAGACTTAGTCTTATTAGCATTCACCTCAACCCTTACAATTACCTGTAGAATTTCATTTACCCTGAGCTTGGGCTATAGAGAAGGGCGGGAAGGATAGAATTTTTGAAAAAAAATATATATATATACCATTCGTGGCGAGGTACGAATAAATTTAATGGCTAGCTTGGAAATGTCACGGGGTATAGCGGAAAATGGCCGAAGACACGGAATCCCTTGAGGATTCTAGGGAAATGAGATAAAAGCTGCGTAATTTAGCGATTTCTATGATAACGTCTTCGCTCGGCGAATTCATTGTACTGCTGGGAGTGCATTAGCCTGGGAAGCTCTGACTGCGGGTTTATAATATAGTTCGAAATAATAAATCCCGTATGGATGCGTATTTACAGCTGGAAAATGTATATCTATATAGGCATCTGTACACGGTGATACAAAATTACTTATTATCCTTTGTTCGACTAGTGATAATTTTTTATCTAATTCATTTATCTGCTTGAGCGAGTTCCGCGTTTGTCCAGGGACGCGCGTATAGTTTCTGGACTGAAAAAAATATTGCTAATTAACCGATCGATTAAAAATTTTGTTGATTTTCAAAAATTCGCTTTTTTATCGCACCTCTCAGTCTGGTATGTTAAAAACAGCTGATTCTTTGTGAAAATATGTAGAGAGATTTTTTCGATACTTTTTTTATTAAAACAAATATATTAATTACGCCAATAAATTGGTCTACCGATAGACGTCAACCCTTTAAAATTATGTTAGTCCCCGACGTTCAGAATATCAAAAATATATATATATATATATAGCTACGTAATTACGGTTTCTAATTATCGTCCATTGACTACTTGATAATGATAGTGTCAAGCGCCGTCGTATAACAAACTTTGATTACATATATCCAAGGAGGCTGATTCAGGATAACATATTGTTCAGATACTGATTTGACATGGGGATGACACCCTATAATTTTCCCTAATCAATGCATTCCCGAGTTTTCGTTTTTCCGCGACGTTATTTTCCGGCAGAATGGAATCTCTTGGATATAAATTATTTTCAAAACGCACCTAAAGTTAGTGATTCGGGAATTGAATTTTTGGGCAAAAAACGACAACTCGGAAACGTATCATTCGAGAAAGGTATAGGGACCCGATTAGGATTCGCTTAGGCTACCTTAATAGGGTAGCTACCCTTGAACTTATACTCCCTTAAGAAAAGCACTTGTAATCTTTAGACGGTAACTGACGTTGTAAGGGTTGATTAGAAATTAATGAAATTTCCAAAATTTATAATAAGAGAAAATACGATTTTTTTTTTTTTTACGAAATTATCATTTTCTTCCACCTAGACATTTAATTACGTTTTACAATAATTCCGTCTATTTCTTCGTTTTATGTACACATATGCTTATATATCACTTCCTAATTTCACATCTTGGAACTAATTAACGTTATGCCATATTTAATCTCATATACATATATGTGTATATATATATTACATGTTTTAAGAAGGGTAGCTTTCAGGACTTTTGCCTGTTATATTGTAAAGCATTGACAGTTACGAGGACACTTGGTGTTTTCGTACTAAAGCGGCACACACACCGAATATTCGAAAAAAATTCTGATGCCTGACAGACGAAATTGTAATGGGCTAAGAAATAGCCACGACAGGTTAGAGTAGCTTAGAACTAGAGCGCCACATGTCCCAAAGTTTAGTTTTGTTTTTTTTTTAACATATTCGCTTCCCATTGGGAACGCCGCACGTCCTCCTAACTACCCTTTGACAAGTTTATATATATACACATATATATGTATATACATAGTATAATTAACACAGTATCTTCAGAGAAGTCTATCTTATGTGTATATTGAGGAGGGTAGAAACTGGAAATTGAAGGCAGGAGGGATGGTTAGCTCCATTCGTGAAATTATGCCTTTGAGATCAATTATACTCTCAGGTCTTAGTTGCTTGGAGACACGATGAAAATTTTCAAGCATCATTACCACTGAATGGAATTAAAACCTTCGATGAATACATTGAGAGCATATGCAATATATGTGTATATCGTGAACAATAAAGTCGATAGGTTGCTCGAAGTAGCGATAAGAGAGATCGATATGAAGAGGAATTGAAATGAGATAAAATAAAAAAAAAAATTTCAGACAAATATTACATGTAAATATAATGTTGAAAATATACTTTTCCGTCGCAAGGGCGTAGATAGTGGAGAAATGTCGAATGCGGTTGATAAATCTGAATTAAAGGGTGAGTCTCCGTATGCGTGTATATTGGCTCAGTAAAATGTTAAAGTTGCATAAGAAATTGCCTGGAGCGAAGTCGAAGTACCTTATGCAATCCAGAAAGGATTGATTTTTTTATTCGTTATATTATGCAAAAATGTCAGGACTATACTCGAAGCCAGACAAAGCGGTGAAGTTAACAGGCAAAGAAAATACGAATATTTCCACTTTGTCTCAAAAGGATTTTGAATTAAAAAAATGTTGAGAAACTGGATAAAAAAAAATTTGGTGTAAGAAAAGGAACATTCACTGAAGATTTCTGAAAAATTGTACATTTATGCATATTAACTTTTGCGAGTCACACGCGGACTATATTGAGGGTTGATAAATATTCATTACGTCATATGAATATGCATTAGGGCCGTTCAAATACTTGACTCAAGTGGTGTACAGAAAAAATCCAAAACAAAGAAAGGATTATCAAGATATTTCACGTACATTCCTTAAGATGGGTTTTAAACTAGCAGCATCCCTTTTCTCATATTTTGCATGACGCGACGGCTCCTTTCTCAGTGTTAATTATTATACAGCTTGAATAGGAATTCCGATTGCGCAATCCTATCAGCCGTTCATCACCGTGTATATAAGTCGATATATAACGATTCAATCGCGAAGATGCGAAGCTCTGTCTAACCATCGTCGATATAGTTATAGCATATAACTATATATATATAGTTATTCCATATATCTACTCGAATGCTCATCTGATAAATGACTATCCCAGAATAATTGGTGAATCGAGCCGAAAGGATCTTCCAGCCATGAAATACGAGCTTTCTAAAAAGTTCTATGGGGAGGGGGGGGGGGTCACCCAGGGCTGATAGAAAAAAAAATATTTCTGGATAAAGTGAAAAAATTATAAATATAAGGCGATTATTTAAAATTAAATGAATCTCGTAACTTTTCATTCGAGTCTGTCTTAGGCACGTCGGTTGACATTTGTGATATATGCGAAGTGTCTGGAATTTATCAGCGATTAACTGTGACATTCGGAAAAGCCATTTTAATCAGATTCCGAACATTTTGCGGTTGAGTAAATCACTGGAAAGGAGGGTTGTTGGAATGTCGGGGGTTGTTCACGAGATATTGGAGGGTTGCTATGGTTAAGGGGTGTGAGGGATTGAGCCGGGCGAGAGGTGACGAGGCGTTAATGGTTCCAGTTCAACGGAATCCCGAAAACGAAGTGCCTGGACAGCATGGGCTGACTACATGGAGATGTTTAATTGGAGGATTCGCTCTGTGGGAAGGGATGCGAGTGTCTTTCATAATCCCACGTATCAATTAGCTCTATTAGGGACATCGGGTGTAGTTAGTTACTCGGCTGATTAATGGGCAAATCGATTGCCCTGTCAATTATTCATGAAATCATCGGCACTTCGTAGGAGGACAATTCGCGCCTATGTATATGTATATGGGCGTTTACTTGTTTGGCAAAAATAAAAAAATAAATTTTTTTCACGTCACAATTATGTATTAATATTACGACTTTTATCGATTAGACGATAAGTCACGTGATTGGGGGTATCGATTGTTCTTTTAATATATCCAATTCCCATGTGACACAATTACAGAGAGCGGTACTGAAAGCTCATAATTATTTAATTGTGTAATTAATTAGCTGAATATTTTGATATGTTGCTTATGAATAATTCATTCTTCTAAATAGAAGCGGGAGGATCTCTTGAGCTAATTTGAAATATGCATTTCAGCGGTTCCGGAACGTGGACCGGAAATAACCGGGTTGGCGTCACACTATGCAGTTGGTGAAAATGTCACGGCTAATTGTACAGCCTGGCCGTCTGTACCCAAGGCCAAAATTTATTGGACAGTCAACGATGAGCTGGTAAGATTTTGGAAAAACTTTTACTGTTTAAATAATGTAGCCGATTATATATGATAAAAGACTCGTTCGTACTGAGAATCAGTCTGTTGTTATTATTTGTTTTTAGTCGAAGATGAAATTTCTGTGTGTGTTTGTGTGATACGTGTGTATACGTGAATGCGGTCGATTGCTAAATAAAGTCGTTCATTGTGAACGCGCCTTAAGTCCGACCTAGTCCCACCTCTTAGGCTCTGCAATGTATAGCTGGGATACTGATGAACCCATACAAGTCCTCTGAAAGGATCCCCTTAAGACGACGGTCCATATTGGAGGAGCCATCTAAGTCGGAAATCTCTAAACCTTAAGTCTAAAATTATCTATACTCGTGAAAAGTTTTTCTTCTTTTTTTATGTTTTATTACAAAAAACATAGTACTTGTATCTACCGTATCTATTTATGTGAAATCATATTTCAGATGAGTGAATAAGAAAGTTTTACCGTTTAAGCTCAAGCAGAATTTTCGTCAGCAACTAGAAACTTTGAGAACGAGTTTGGGTTTAGAATCAGCCAATAAAACTGGATCGAAATGTGTATATATTGAATCTATTTATGTGTACGTGTTTCATCCATCCAAGATACTTCTTTATTTAAGATTCAAAAAAAAAAACAAAAGGATCAGAATGCTATTTCCCATTACTCTGACGAATCCATAAAGTAAGATCAGAGAACTCTCCGACCTAAGAATACGACATCAGGAATGCTCCAGTGCTGTAAAAGTAGCGTGGGGTTGAAACAACGAAGGGAGGTTGCAGTCCTGAGAAAATTGAGAGTGACACTCCAGTCTAAGTCCCGGGAGAGCTCAGAGTTCATCTCGTGCGGGAAGCAGAGCGAAAATGATGATTCCATGACTTGAGGATTTTGGAGCACCTGGAGCAGCGACGACTTCAGGAAAATTGTTCCTTCGTCCCCGCCCCATGTGGAATCATTTTCCGGATCTATATCGAAGAGACGAAGCATCCCCTGTTTGCCAGGAGCAGCTAGCGTTCCAGACAGAAGAGAAATTATCGCAATATTATCTTCATCAGCGAATTGATCCAAGGACCAAAAGATTAATTTTTCATCCAACGATACGCATAGATATTGTGGAGAGAGAAGAACATTGGTATAAAAAGCTGAGTACGTCTTTGCGAATCTTGAAAGCTCAAACTATGGATTCAGTAATACGACTAGCCTTGAATGTAAACATTTGGCAACAGTGGATGCTGCTGGAATTGTAAGAAAATCCTTAAGGACTTCATCAGATCCTGGGGATTCCTTCAAATCATCCTTGTCGTTACCCACGCATCCGCTATGTCCTCGTCCCATCACGATGTAACGTATGGAATTTCGACGTAAACGACCAAAGGGCGAGAAATAAAGAATCCTGAAAAAGTCAAAGGGTGACAAAACTTATGCCTGTATGGGTTTTTATCGTTATGCCTGACTCGGATGAATTCGTAGATCCTCATGGATCTTTGGATTTATCCTAAAAGGAGAGGATCGTCCTGATAAGGATATTCGAAACGATATAATTCATTCCGCCAAATATAAAGTCATTGGATAAATTTCCTTTTTATTAAAATTTAAAAAAATTCAATTTTTTTCAAATTTCACTATCGTTCCCGCCAATTGACTGTAACTGCAAAGCACAAACGATGTGAAAGGGTTATCTCGTGAATTGCCCGGTAAATTTAATAGCTTCTGGTACGGTATACCTCTGTCTCTATATTAATAGGTTGGACACGTTTGAACACCGCCTGTTATCAATTAAGTCGATAAGCAGTATTAATACGTGGTGCTCCTATAATCCCAGTTAGATTCACTCAGTGTTAGCCGACAATATTCCCTATTTCGATACAGCATCCCTTTGGGTTTGGGTTTTGGCTAATAATTATGTCACGGCGCTGCTAATTCTCTTGGTCAGATTATAACCCTGTGTATGCTCGCCAATTAAAACCCTTGGGAATTGACCTGATTTTCCGTTAAACCTAACACAGATTAGAGATCCTAATGCAGCATAACCCTACAGTTTAAAATTAATTAGCAGACCATACCGTAAGACACACGGAGACATTAAAAAACAATAATATTAATCACAATAAAACCCTTTTCCACAGGGACTGAAAATTGCTCTACCTGCATGCGGATTCCTAACGGAATCCCGAGAAGTCACGAGCTTAGTCTCATTGGAATTTTCAAGAAGTTTCGAACCCAGAAAAAGCACCCCTGGACCGACGATAAATATTTCGTCAGACACCTTCCACCGACTGCTCCAGAATTCCAGATAAAAGCCACGCTCTCCCCGCAAACACCTCCGGGAATACGGCCCTGCGTACGAGGAATGAAAAATGGCGCACGAGAAAGGGAACCAAGAAAAGTAAAAAGGAGGAATGATAAATTCAGAGAAAAAACAAGTATCACGAAATTAGCAGAATAGAAGGGCATTGAAATTACGTAATTTCAATATTAACAAAAGAGAAAAACTTTCTTCGCTCTCAAACTCTCCTCCTTCCTGTCGCTCACGCTGTCTACGTTTCAATTAAAAGAATATCAAAATACAATTGCCTAATCGCTATTGCATCATTAGATCCGCAAGAGTCGATGCAACTACTAAGAAGACATACAACGAGGAGGTCGAAAGGTCGATTGGTACCAGCATCACTAGATACCTCGCATGTTCAATGGCCTAACTCAATTAGTCGCCCGATGAGGAAGTTGGCCGTGAAACATTTGAGGATTGATTACGTAATGCTCGTTAGCGAAGTACCAATGTATACGAGAAACTAGAGAATACTAATTTCTGAGTCTAATTAACTTGTGGCCTTTAAACGACTTACTTGTACAGTTACATTATATAATGCTCAGTCTATACGCTATAGATATAGCAAACGTTATCGATAATTTTAACACTTTAGTTTGCCCAATGACTAATTTAGCAAATTAAATTCCCAACAACGTTAATTAGTCGATCGCTACTTATTGGTGGTTGAGAATTACAATTATATATATATAATAAAATATATCTATATCGGTGACTCCGGCTACCGATAAAGATAACGTTCTCGTTTCCGGCTCCCTTCGGGTCGCCACCCTTGTCAGAAACTATGCTCTCGGGTTGGTTAGTACAGTTTTGCCAATGCTCTCGGACGATTTCGTTATAGTTTAGTGGAG
>JASANN010000193.1:619451-635421 GCA_031762395.1 Calameuta pygmaea | reverse complement strand
GTCGATTCCCGGTGAAACAAGAATTGGCTGGCGCCCGCCTGGCATGCGGATGCATGAACGAAGGCTGGACGGACGAATGTAACGTAGGTTGGTTCTCGCAGATCGTCATTCTCGAATTTTGCTATCGGTATCGGGTTAAGAAAAAATACGTTACAATATATATATATATATATATATATATATATACACAAAGAACTCTTTTCAATAACTTCACATTATAACCAGCGCTCAGTTATAACCAACAATAAGATATTTCCCAATAATATTTCGTAGGACCTAATGTTTTAAGGTTAATTAAAATTATATTACGTAACAGTGTAAATGGCAAATGGCAACGCAGTAACCAATCTAGTATCCACGGTCAATGATTTCTAGCCAAAGGCAAGTCGAACCGTGGCTCCTGTTATTCACAGCTGTATTTACCAAATGGCGACATTTCGAATGGTCCGTTCGAGCGTGAAGTCGATATAAGCCAAACTGTATAACGGATCAGAGAACTCTCGAAGCACGCGTAAACTTTCAAATGATTGAATTTCAGAATGACTTCGATGTCGTTATGCTGCACTTAAGTGAGGAAGCTTACTGGGAGCTAATTAAAATATAACAAAGAAATATAATAGCATAAGACGCAATGGGAACCCAAGCGAGAAATAAATATGGAAGCTGAACGGGTAGCGTAGTCGGAGAAGAAGAAAAAAAAAATGATGAAACCTGCCTTAGAAAATGCGAGCAGTTCTACTTTTAACAAATCCTGTATATCCACAGAGAAAAGGTATGAAAAATAACAATAAAGTAAAACACCAGCCAGCGCCTGGAGCTATATTAATAATCGGGAATGAACTGCCGTCATTCTTATAACGCACAAAGTACACTCGAATGAACTGTCAGGTTTTAATTGCTATCTGAATACACCGTGTTATTATATAACTGTGTGCCGAAGCACGACGCAATTTCGCATTGCAATTTCACCATCAAAGTAGCCTGACCGCAGCGTGCCGATGTACCTGTTATGCCAGTCGCACTGTCCTATCCGTATGATTCTAATCGTGTAATGTAGACATTGGTAGCCAGATACGAGGATACACAGTTCGTCCTGGTATTCTATTTCCTCGACAAATATCCACGTCCCTTCCGGTGGGTATTGGTGGAATTTAAAAAATTCACTCCCCGACCCCATGCCCAGGAAACAAAAATCCAAACGGAGCTGCACCGACGTTTTTGGGATTTCCAAATATTTTTCATAAAGCTAAACAAAATATCACTGAATTACAGTTATCCTTTTTCGTTACAAGATTCACTAGTCCTAGTGTGCAGGAGCTTAGCTCTGAAAGACATCGGTTTAACGTGGCCACTGGGCCTTGGAAACATTTCCCATGCGTTACTAGAGTAAGGAAGTCGCGTCACGAAATATGGAAATGCCGAATGATTACTGGTGTTGTTCCACCTTGTCATTTAACCATGATAGATGACGATTGCCTTTCCACCTTATCTGCTGAGCTCGCACTCACTGGGTCGGAACTCTCGAGGAGGAACTCTAAGTCCTCTTAGGGTGCCGAACCAGCACGGTGCTTCGTGTAATGAAGCTGACTCGAGGAAGGGGGGCATTGAGGGGAGCCAGACCTTTTGAATATTACTTATCGCTCGGCTTGACTTCCTGTATCCTTTTGCTCCTGAGCTCTCGTACCCTGGATCTTGTGACTTGGTTTGAAATCATTTTTTTTTTTTATTTAACCCCTGGTCTCCAGTTAGATCACCGAGGGCTTCTAGGACCTGATGGCTATAGGTCCGTGATAGGGCCTTGCGGAAATGAACCGGGTAGGACCCACATTTATTTCTCTCCTATTTGTCATCTTTGTTCTCTTTATTTGTCTTTTTTTTTTGTTTCGATCTGCTTCTTGACTGTGATTCCTTGCTCTGCACTTGTGCCCCATGAAAAAATGACTGGTTAATTTTTGAAACCCAACCAGCCTGTGTGCTCGGATAATAAGGACGCTGTGGACGCAGTCGCGACGCGTGACGAAATAAAATTAAAAGCTTTGTCACTGCGATGACACGTCGCTGCTCTGTATTTGACAAGATTTAAATAAAACGTTCTCTCCCCGCGGATGATGGAGATTTCATGTGTGTACATATTTTTGCAGTAGTTAATTTTTGGACAGTACACTATTTTTCCGTAACGGCGTATTCCATGAGAATCAGTAATATCGTGACAAAGTCAATCTTTATCGTTGAACAAATAAGTGAATAATAAAAAAAAATCAATAATAACGTGCACTCTTTCGTAATGTATAAATATTCATGTTGGATTTCACGCGAATCAACAATTATTGAAAAACAGTACATGAAAACAGTGCTTCGTCGACGCCTTACACGGATATAGGGCATCTATTGTAATTTTTTATTATAAAAATTGTAAAACGTGATTTTTTTCCCAGAAAAAAAATGTATACAACAGCGTTGAAAGATAAACGTGTACAAAAAAATATATATGTATAAAATTAAATCCGTAGCTCCTCGACACACCGTTATCCTTTGTTTTACATAATAGGCGTTAGATTAAAACTGGAAATTTAGATTTTACGGATACACAGGCAATATCGACCTAATGCTCTAGAAATATTTTCAAGCTAAAATGAAAAACACAAAGACACTCGTCTCTGGTATACAAAGGCTGCTGTAAAAATGAGTAAAATAGAAAGATCATAAAACTCCATCGGAAAATTAAATAATTTTTATTTTATTTTTCTTCAGTCTGTCCTCTCGCTCTATACCAATCGATCGAATATCCCATTCACGTATCCCTGATCAATCAGTGAAATAGTCTCTTCGTGAATTATGCAACGTGATCTATGACAGAAATACATGAAGTACAAATACGTTATACATATATGCATGTCAACCTAAAGATCATGCACATGCAGTATAAACACGAAGCGAATTGCATCATCTGCATTTCCCTACCAGCAAGAACCGTCACCTGTATACGAAAATAATTAACGCAGATACAAGTGAAATAACTATAACATAAAATTGAAAATATCTGACATTCAGTGAGCAGCAGTAATTTGTATAATGATAAAAAAAATATATATATATATGAAAAATTCAGATACGCTCCAGAAGATATTCGCGGATTTCCAGCAATTCTAGAAATTCAATCAGCCCCGCAATCTCGACTACGTAGCCGTAAACGATTTCGGTAAATCAGTTCCGACGATTATATTTCTTTTTTGTCATGCTACCCTTTGAGTTCTTGTCTACTGGGTCGTGTTACACCTTTTTTTTTTCTTTCGCTCACCGTGTAATCCCACTTCAGAAATTAATTCTCATTGCGCGCATTGAGCGTCCTAATTTGATTTACATAATTGGGACATTCGATTGACGTGCAAAATCAGTGTAAATTTCGTTATTCATTTGGGATTTTTTTTTTAACTCGATAATGAACATTACATCGATATTATACATTACTTTGACTATATGCATTACGTCAGTTGTCTAATAAAATTCCAAGACAACATTCATCAAATTGCCTTTCATATAATTTTAAGCGGTCGTTTGCACTGATCATACCAAATCCTATACTTAACACTTTTTAGTTAATAGTTTGTACAATATATTAATATGTATCATATACTTTAGAGTTTGTAACTTATATAGTTAAACGACTACCCGTTCCAGCTACCTGACTCGAATCTCATCGCTTTGCGAGACCTTGACTTAAAACGTAAAGCCACGCACGCAATGTGTATATATATATATATTGATATATTCCAAAGATGCAAATCTCGTAACCCCCTTTGGGATTGAACCAATCCTATACCATTTCCCAACGGCAGAACTTGCCCCAAGTAACCTTTGCCTACCTTATACCCCAGTATTTACCGTCTTTATACCTTCGGCCTATCGACTTTTTCTTTGTAAAGGCAAAAAATTTCCCCTCCGGCATCAATAATAAGGCGTACCAAACGATTTTCCTGCTGGTGGGATACTAAATTGCAGCCTGGATAAACAAAAGTGCATCTGAAAATGAAATTGACTCAATAAATATATATTACTCGGCTGCATACTGCACTATACTCACTAGTCTCAGGTTCTGCTCTGATGTCCCAGGAGATATTCTGCAAATTTCAAGACGAAAGATTTCACTCAAATATTATACTTTTTTGATTGAATTTCTTTCCACCGTACGAATAAGATATTATTGTTTGTCATGGCTTCACAGTATCGTTACCTGAACAATCGAGATTTACGAGTTAATTTCTTGTTAAAATGACGTGAACGATGATCACTTTAATAATAGTAAAGGTTACCCTTGAATCCATGTTTTTCCTGAAGTTACAAGAAGCCATTTTGTCACCGTGACGAAGGTACGAGGGTGTCGCAATGCCAAATCGTCCCAAGAATGGGACAGGAACGATGATACTTTGTAGTCCTTTCAAGCCAACTCACTTGGCTATCTTCTTGAAGGCGCAAACAGGAATATATATATATATATATATCAGGCAGAAGTCACAAAGTGAAAACTTTGCTCCTCGCGTGTAAGTCAGCCGTAAGGGATTGCCGACAGCGCCACGAAAGGTCCTGGTGTGCACGGACGCAGGTATAAACTGGTAGTCCAAGGGAAATGCGTCGGTAAAGATACAGAACGAAAAGGCTGCGTCACGTTGGAGCTGCAAAGTAAAAGACAAAGAAAAAAGAAAAAAAATTAGTGACAACAAAAGACAAGACAAATGCAAATGAACATTTTTCCTCTTCGTTTCAGATGTCACGTGAGAACGTAATAGAGTATCCAGAACAAGTTGGACCGTTTCGAGGAAGCGTATCGCGACCGGAAGTGCCGCAGAGTTTGGGTCTACATCTGGAAGCGGAACCGCGGTATTTTCAAAACAACGACGGCGCGGTACGTGTACGATGCGTCACGGAGGTAGGAAGTCGCCGTTACGAAATAGAACGGCGAGTTCTCATGGCTCATGTGAATAATCAACGTCTCAGTGCTGGCGACTTACTTCGCGGTGGATCCGCCCGTTTCTTTCCGAATAATTTTCTCGTTGTGTTGACCCTCGTAGTACTTTTTATAGCTACGAGGACGACGATGACCGACAGGGTCAGGACTGCTTCCATAATCTTGACGACAGGGGACATTCGCATGACGTGACCATCCGTCGTTAGGGAAAATATTCTCGTGATGTCATAGACGCGATGATTACGTGTCGACGCTTCTCGCATTGTCAGTATCAGTCGTCCGATCCTTTGTGCACGTACGTTAATTTGTATGAAGAATGATATGAGACGAAAATTGATAAAAATACAAAATAATATGTATACAGTGTTACGTGCGACTAAGGTTATATTCGCGGCTGTGTATCAATTATTATGAACATTCGTATTCGACGATGAGCGACGTTCGTCGCGTTCATGGATATTATTATGGAAATTATTATTCACCGTCCTGTGATTGGGGGGAGCGATCAGGAGCTATGCGATTAATCAAAAATTTCTGGTCCGCCGTGAAGCGTACGTAGGTGGGTATGATAAGGGGATGATAAGGATTGGCGTTTGATGGGGTATAAGCCGGAAATCGAGTATAAGCGAAAGTGCTTAAACGGCCATTGGAGAGTAGAGAAAGTTTTTGAATTTAGTGTATAAATGTTTTTACTGGTACAAATAATGATGGCAGACAAGTACCTTGAATTAAAGTGCAACGCGCCAGGACTGATGGGCTCTTTAAAGAATTTTAAGCGGGAAATTCAAAATTATCTTTCTTTCGCTTATCTTTCGAAGCTTCATTTATACTTGAATTATAAATTTTTCTATTTTGCAATGGCCTCTAGTCACTCCTTGCCGTGATTGGCTGCGCAGCACATATCACATTGTAAACGGACACCGATCTTTATATACGATCATTTATTTGTGAAATACTCAAAAATGAAAATCCATAATTTCTCCCATTTTTCCTCTTTATGTAACAAGATTTCCCGACGATATACAGCAAATAATAAAATTACGATGAAATAACTTTTCAATGAAAAAAGGATGGTCTAACCCTTACCTAAAGAAACTATTACAAAAAAAAATCCATAAGAATGTAAAATAAAATCGAATACAACAAACCCAAAAATTAATCAAAATAATTTTCCATGATTTGACGTCCAACCAAGTCAAGTGAGATAGGAGATAAAAGCGCAAGAGAAATTTTTTAAGCGTTTAAGTCAAAGCATCAAAGCAATAGAAAGATTTTCATGTATCAATGATTCTGCTTACTCGTATACATCCAATTTAAAAGAATAAGGAAAAAAAAAAATATAAAAAAACTTTTTTTGTACCAAAAAAATTTCCCTCAACCAATTCGAACAATCCTACACGTTCCTTCGCGCCCAGATAGATACGTTTATAAAGATAGGATCGATATTTCAATTTCGTGGTGCCTCGGGCACTAGAAGCCATCGCTACTCTCCTGGCTTGTCCAAAAGTAACGCAATTTCTCGATTTTTCTTGTAGTCTCTCTGTCCTCCTTCACCTCTACCTCTCGCACTTCTTTTCTTCGCTACGTCGACCATTCCCAATGGACTTCGGTTCTGTTTCTCTGTAATGGCCACCGCCGTTCCTCCTGTTACGTTCAATGCTCCAGGACGTCCGCGACAGAATCCGCCGCTTTTCAATTCTACCAACGGCATAAAGAATGGATACGTGAAAGTCAAGAATAAAATATAAGCTTTTTATTCAGCAACACAATCTCATGAATAACATTCAGTTCCTTTGTTCGTCCCTTTTATTTCTCCATGTTGCGTCATTCAAATTTCTCCAAAACTTTCCCGCCAAAAATTCATCACGTACGTCGACTCGTGAGCGCGTGGTACGCCAGAGAGACGTCTGCGGTGACGTTTTTCTGAAAACAAATTGGTAAAGTGAGACGATACGAAGGAGTCTATGGCGATAATTGTAAATCGATAGAGCACTATTGTGAATCAATTGTTAATATTATCAATTAGAGCAACCGATGCGAATTTATACTTTACTGGCCAAATAAGTGTCGACAAAGTGTAGACGTATCATAAGATTGAGAGACGGAAAATATATCTAATGTACTTTTATTAGTCTAGGTAGGAACGATTAAGTGAGATGATTTTCGAGAATCCGATTGATTTATTCTTAATTAACGATAGCTATGATTAATCTGTCGACCAGTACTAAAGAGAAAGAGCGAATAATATATGGTTCGAAGGAAAGAGTCTATTGGTGTACTAACGATGTGCGTGAGATAAAAGAAATATAAAATTAATGTAAATTCGTTTAACGATAATTCAGATAATATATCCGCATAAAAAGTCTAAATAACATATTACTATATAAATATAAAAATTATATTGACGAAAGGTTTAAAGATTGAAAGCATTATTATTATATCCGATGGTATAATGATATCTTATATTATATTATATTATATATATAAACATATATATGTAAATATTGCAATAATGCCACTGTGAAATATAAGGGTGTTTGACACATATATTATTATATAAGATATATTTTATAGGATAGATTATGTTTTTTGTAGGTGACCAAATGTCTATACTCGCGCAAAGAAATTTTACATCTGACAGAGACTAAATGATTGTTCGTAATTATCAATCGTTATTGAAGTCGTCAGATGCAGAAATTCTCTATTGGTGATATTAATGTCGAAGTCCTTTTTTTTTCATTGTCGAATTCAATAAAGCACTGTCGATCCCACAATTGAGTTGTCCAATGAGATAATTAATTGTAGAATTATTCTTGAATTACGCAACTCGAATTATTCATTGGAGTCTCTGCACTGCCTTCTTTCATTCAGGTACAGAAAGACCTGGGGCATTGAGAAAAAGTTAAAATTAAAAAAAAAAAAAGAAAGAACATCATTTTGTACATTATCGCAATAGCATGACACGTTTGATAATTTTCGAAGGATACAACGAATTTGAAAAATTATTTAAAGCAAACGGTTATTTTTACTTAACCGTGAAGAAAAAAGAAAAAAAAGTTATTAAGGTCAATTACATAAAGGTGTGTCAAAATTTCTAGAAAGAATGACAGCGATCAAAACGAAGGAACTCGACTTAAATTGATTAAGAGAAGTTCTGAAAATATGTACAGATATATACACTTGTCTCTATTTATTTAACATGACTATTTTTCATTAAACATTAGTCGTACCTCCACGTCACCTACAATGATAAGAAATAATCACATCAGGCATTCTTACTCGTTCGTATGCACGTGTATCTTGAACCCTTCTCGAGGAATAAAACGATATCTGAAAATTTTGAATGTCCCTATTACTCCCACCCGTTTCAACATCCGCTTTCCCACCGAAAGGAAAAGAATAAAGAAAGGAAGAAAGAAAAAAAAAGAAAGAGCATTGTGAACAGTCAATCAGTCGACGGGAATGAAATCACCGCTCGTTTCTAGTCCCTCCGGGAGTGCTGGGGGTGTTCGAGTAATTTTTCTAGGACGCTTCCGGTGCGGCGCCGAACATTTCCGGTCAGAATGGATAGGAGCTCCAGGAAAAAAAATGGTCTAGGCTCTTCACGAGGGCCGATCCTCCTAGAAGAAAAAAGCCTTAGCGTCGGTGGATTGAGAAATAAATTGAGTAAGGATACTGTGACTATTGTCGAATGAAGGGATGGACATGCAGTGAGATAAACCAAGGAAAAGTACTACCCTAGTCATATCCATTCTGGATTTACTACAGGGTTCGGATGGAAGAAATTTTTTTCGTATAAATCAAAAGAAAAGATTTTTTTTTGGAAATTTACACTGCCGTTGCTTGCGCGGAAGGATTTGAGATTTTTTTTCAATATAAAATACGATAAAAACCGTGGTTAAAGTACCCTGGGCGTGCTGTTGCCATTACCGGAAGTCAAGTATACTTTCATGTCGATTAACGAGAAATTAGCGGCACCGTAGGCGGATTTGTCGGGTGTATTTGATAGCGTTACGGAAGATTAACCGCTGTTGGCAAACACCTGGGATTATTTGTCCTCGAGAATATTGGATGCGTGCCAGTCGCCCGACCTTTATCGCTCACATATTATTATTAAGATAAATTCTCCTTTAAATCAAACAACAGGAAACTTCCTGTCTCGTTCTCCACCGCGTGTCACATTGGCGACGAATTACAACCGTCCTTCCTTCCTGTTGACATAAAAGCCAAAAGTCATGACGATTCGTCAAATTATTTTATACGTCAAATTAATAACTCTTACCTGCCACAGCATATACAGACATATCTATCGATCAAATAAAATAGAAAAAAAATTAAAAAGTATTAAAATTCCATAAGGACTCCTTATCGATCCTATCTGCCACTAAAAGAACGTAAAACAGTAAAGGCAAAGAATCAAGGAGTCATCCTAGTTTGTCACAGAGGCAGGTTTATTTTTTTAAATCATAAAACTCGAGTTTTCCCTTTGTCTCGACACTGTCACCTGGTTCAGTGGAAACTTTAACCGGAACTCTTAGCCGCGACAGGGATGAATTATTAATTTATAAATTCGTAACGAACCGCTTCTAATGCCTCTTCTTCTCTCGTCTATGTTTTACATGTCGCGAACCAGCCTTCCGGTTACCCTCCAGCTATCGTCACGTAATTTATATCCATACTACCACGGATGTATCTGCCGTATATATCCAAGGCAGCTGAACGCGAGGAAAATGAGAAAACTTCCTCCTCCATCTTGCAGCCATTGCTGTATGAACCTTGGAAAAACTTCGTACTCGCACCGTGTTCCCAGTTCACGTCATAACGTGCAGCTACAATATTATCTGCTGGATTAAAAAGATTTCTGAAAGGGAAGTCAATTTTTACAAATAAATACACGGAAAGTTACATAAAAAGTTATAGGCTAGGCCTACGTCGGGGACGACGACCAAAGACATTAGGCCTCTGAACAAAATACAATAGCACACTGCCTGTCTATGCTGGAAAATCATTATTTGCCTAGCGAACAATTAATACTAACTTTTTTATTTTTTAATTTAAAAAATTCAATTGGATTTTTCGAAACCGATTAGGATTATCGATCGGTCGGTCAAGAAATCAGTTATTTAATTCCTAAGCGTAACTAGTACTTCATAGTCGTACCGCGTTAGTTCCAAATCGAATATGATTTTCACATATAAAAGAATCCCTCTCGGAATCCACCCGAAACTATTCACAAACGTACGTTTCTCTTCGTTTGACGTCTGCCAATTTCTGTCGCGCTGCCAGTAACCCTTATCACTCTTTTTCTACAAGGAACAAAATGACTGACCTTCGTAAGACGTAATAACGTGGAATATTAGTTAAAGACTCAAATACAAAAGTTCGTACGGCATACTGAATTACGTTATGGGTCAAATAGTTTCAGGATGTTGACATGTAGCTGAACTCGAGGTCGGCGCCCACTGTTCTCCCTTCTATGCGATTTAACGTGTGGCCAATGAGTTACCGCTGAGATGTTCCCCATGAATATTCGCATAAAATGTCCAAAGCTCCATAAAAAGACTTCTCGATCCTACGTTAAAGAGAAGAGTTATAATGGAATAAAATTTTTTTTTAACTTATTACTCATAGTAACGATAATGTAATATATCTTTGAATTATATACGCTCGATAAATTGATATACAGGATTTTGCTGGAGGGACACCGGAAATGAGAAAATTGTCAAACTAAATGAAGTTCAATTTAGTACAGTGTATCGAGTATAGGCAAAATTTTTCATTAGGTATAATCGAAATAACGTAACCGATACGTAGTTGCATTTAACGTATGACTTTTGCAAAATTGAGCATAATATTTGTCGACAGACTAGAAAAAGGTGATATATTGATAAAATGTCGAAAAAAAAAAAACTAAAAGTCACTGAGATAAGAGAAGACTGTGCTTAATCAGTTTGAATAGTTTTTGAGATAATCACAGGCACGTCATAATCATCAAGCACAATCGTCAAGTAAATCACAAAGTTTGAACTGCACGTGTTTGGAGCAGATCTAGTTGGCTTGTGGCAACAGCCAAACAGGGGAGTAAACATTGTACGAGGTTGAACGTGAGACGTCAGATGGTAAGAAGATGCTGTAAAAAAAATAATATATCCCTCTAGAGATCTTTAAAACAGTGTATACCAACCCTCGTGAAATTAATATGAAAAATAAAAATGTTGAATGATACTTTAACTAATTAATCTCACTCGTGCCGTGTATCGGTGTATCCGCTGTACTTAGCGTTCATGAGTAATAAAAAAAAAAAAATCCTTTGAATACCAAGTGCCTTAAGAAATGGGAGGAGGGTGACTGAAAAATTGGATAGCCTCGTTTGGCTTTTAATATTGGGTCTTATTTGCCAAAGAAGAGATTCACTGGGACGCAAAGTGGGTTTAAAATTTTAAAACTTCCTGGCTAACCAGAAACACAAGATGATCGTGCAGCGTTGAAGAAATTTCAGCGTTAATATAATAGATCGGAGAAAAGCGATGAAGCACGCAAGGTACACGGTAAAGTAACGCTTAGGCGAATACAGCTGAGACCTAATTGTGCAGTAAGTGTGATATTGCTCGTTATGGGGTGACGTTGAATTTTTGATTACGATAGTGGAGCATATTGGTTATTAGGTTGATTAAAAAATATATTTTATAGGAGAATAAAATTAATTAAAAAGATTGTCGATAGGGTAAATAGAAAAGTCGTGACTACTCGGTATGAATATTATGTAATAATTTTCTAAAATAAAATTTCTTTTTTTTTTTTTCTTCATAACGAATATCAGCATTTCCGCCAATCATATCGCAACTCTATTGAATACTATTTATCAATAGCGTACCGTGAATATTTGCAGCGCGGGCAAGCGCAGTGACTATGATCGTTAACTAACTTCAGTCAACAATTTGCAAGTTGGAAATATTCAGAAATCTATTCTGAGAGAGTTTACGTTGGCGTGATTCTCGAGTCGTTTCCATGTAGCAGTAAGAATTCGAATAAGCAGATTTTCAATATTGAGATTTAGGGAAGAATGAAGCTGCGAAGATATTTTTTATTGTCATTGTAATGATTGAAAATCATTTTTGGTCATAAAGTGATAGCGAGAAAATTTCACGCATAGATACGAATAGTTCTGGAAAATCGTAATGGTTTAACAACGGTACAGGATCCGCACCTGAGTTCATTTCCTGAATATCAAAATCTCACTTACTTTATTACCACGTTGCCGGACTTTTTTTTTTTGTTACTTTTCGATCAGGCAACGTGGCGCGTATACGCATGGAACGTGTTAAATATGGTAATTTTCTAAAAGATAATGGAAATTTGGTTCCGCTTTAGGTCTCTGTAATCGTATTAAAAGTTAAAATGATACTGTTATATCAACTGTGAAAAAAAAATCTATTGAGGTTTACACTGAAACGTAAATGTAGTTACGTCAAATTATGTACGCAATTCCATTCAGTGCATAGCATGGAAGATATAAATTGATATAGAGTATCAACATGTAATCAATATATAATACTGTTAAACGACTTTGACGTAGTATCGGCACGTGCGTGTCAATAGTCTGTCAGATACTTACAGACAACATAGGCAATGTAACACTGAAAAGTTTCACGCTCAGAGGCATTCTGGTTATCAATCAAAATTGCAATACGTATTACAGTACAGGCTCTGTTTAATCAAGGTTCATATTGCGAGGGCAGTCAAGTGCTCGAGTAGTTCAAGAAAATTTCTCACAGTAGGGCGCTGCGATCGATATTTGAGTTCCCGTGATATTCGTCCGCAAAAGTGTCCTCGAGAAAATCATAAGCATCGAAAATCAACGTTACATTCGATCACGATTCGATATCGATAATGAATTCTATGACTCAGTAAAGAACACTGGATACACTAGAGTCGCATTTTACTCCTCGCTCGCAGTAACATAAAACTGAAAACTCATCAGGAACAAGTTTCCAGACGATGGTCGTTAACCAAAATTGCACAGTAGGTACATATGAAACGCATACGTATACGTATATAAGGTAATCCCATGGTTAAAAAAAAACTTTGAACTTCTCTTTAACGTGTTTAACTTAAAAGCTTTTGCATGTCAATGTGTCCCACGAACCTTCTTAAAGTGACATCGTTACTCCTCCGACGTCCTTGTCACAGCCTCCGTTCATCTTCCCGTTGTCATAGCAGAGAACCCTCGTAACCTCGAAAATCTTGATCCAAATTTTTCGTTCCCACAGGACCTCACACGGTGCCATGACAAAGCACGAAGCAGTCGAATGTATCGTTGAAAAGAGAATAATAAATGTATTACAAATTTCATGAAGATTTTCTAACCTCAAAACTGACGACTAGCGTCCTAAACAGATACGACGTTCAAGAATCTCCCGCTGTCGTGTACCCCCCCCCCGTAAAACGTATAATCTACCAAGAAAATAGTCTCGTACCTTAAATATTCACAGGATAAAATTCCCAGTGTTTTTTTCATGGCTTTTCCGTTAGACCGTATTCGACGGTACGTCACACTCTACGAACTTCGCCACTTGGATATGGAATGCGTGGTTTTGTTGAAGGGTACGTAACGCCACAGGATGGGCCCGTCTTGATTTCCCTGTAGGGCAATACGGGTATCTGTAAACCCTGTTTGCCACTCACACTTCTCACGTACCCTTAAATTCACATCCACCGTGGAGACCCACTTCTGGCATATGTCGACGTACTAAGAGTAGAGTCGCAGTTAGCTGACTCCCTTCTAACTTTCAAAAAGGCCACCCTATCGTAAATGTTCTGTACCCGTTGCCATCCTTGTAGCATGAATACACAAAGGGTAACTAAATTGGATTAAGATGGACGACTCGGTACGTGTATCGTCCATTAAAAGGAGCTTCGCAACATTTCCGTTCTGTGGAATCGAAGCGCTGTTAAAAAAGTTAAGTGGGGCTTACACTGTTGGTAAAACAAAATGAAAACATAGTTATCGAACTCTTAAAATTTTAGTAAAACATGGCTTAACCATTCGCGCTAAAAAAAAATGTGTGCCACGCACGTCGAGACGCCTTTGTTCCAGAACCGCGAGCGACGTGTACGATAGGAATAACGGGAATAACGATTGTTCTTACTCTGGTTAAATATCAGGAACTACACTGACTATTCTCCTCGTCTATCTTAACCTTAGCCATTCCGCCATTTTCTCGACAACTTCTTTTCATCGCATTACAGCACAAAGGACCGAAGTTTTCCCTTTCCAGCATTTGAGCCATCCACTACGCTGCTGCACCTTCTGTTTCTCAAGATGTTATATAGGTACTTCTTCGTGGAGGAGTGCTACGTGACCCTTGAACAAGAGGTGGGATAGAAGTACGAAGTACACATTACACTCGGTGCTCCGGGATAACTGAGTTCACCCTTTATCACCTTTACTTACCTTGTTCTTGAGTTTTGCGTTACCTTCAGTAGGTACGGTAGATAAAAGTCATACGAAACACTATAGTGCAGTAATGGATATAATATTTTCATACCCATCCACATATGTATACTGCAAAACACATAGTATTACTTGGAATAGGACGTCGTTGTAAAAATAAAAAAAAATCCACTTTCTGATTATAACAAAGAAATAAATAAAAATTTTATACATTTAACCAGAAAAGTCCCAGACGTACTTTCTTTCAATTTATAATAATAATATTTTGCTGTTTTAATTATCACATCACATTATTGTTGCGTTCGTAATTCTCATTATTATATATAGTACAAGCTTCTTCGTGAAATTCCCTGGATCGTTTCAAAACAAGTTTTACGTTCATAGACGGTGCAACTTCGTGCAGTATAACAATTGATGGTCCATTGCCACGGTAAGCGTAAGATTAAGCAGGAAGCTCGTTGCAAAGTTATTAATAACATATGAAGAAATTAAAAACATGAAATTCATATTTAAATTATGTACATGGAATACCTGATACCTAATCTTTTCTAACTCGAGCAAGCATTATGAGAAGCTTTGTACTGAATACAGAAAATGCAGGAAACGTGCTTCAACGTTCAAGTGTCATTAAGTGACGTGCGAGTCTGAATCTCGGTTGCTCATTCCGACAATTAATTACTATTTAGAGGAGAAAAGTAGTTCCATCCTTCTATGACTAGACCACCCTCTATTTTCATCACTGAAGAGCTTCATTTCTGCCGGCTAATTAACTCCGTGGCCGAAATAGTTTTCGTTTATGTGAAGAGGGAGCCAGGTGAAAAGAACTGAAAAATTATAGAATGTAAAAATAACGTCGGTATGTAAAATTGGCTTGGGGATCAGAAATAAAAAATATTCCGTTTTGATAAAACTACAGGTTTAATTCTGAAAATGTGAAGACGATATAGATATAAGACGAGCTAATGTTATTGCTTTATAATTCTTGGCAGCATGTAGGGAATTTGTGGAGAGTAGATCGATAAGCGGAATATTAGCTAGGTGGCAGAGTAAATAATCATTAGATCATGTAAGCATAAGATAAATTGGTTTAAGCATGACAGTGTAGATGCGAGGGAAGATTCCTCGCATATTTGAGGTCGCGTGAATGAGCTACTGACATCTTGTGGATTTTACGTGAACTAATCTTCATCGTACATTACACTTAGTTCACGTTACGTTCATTCCAATTATTACGAACAATATTGAATAGTATATCATACATGTATAGCAATATAAACTACTGAAGGATTGGCAGGTAGAGAATGGCTGTTTAGAAACCGTTTTACCAACAATAGAAAAGAAAGTCAAATGAAAAGTTCAATTACCAAGGAATTCGTGTGTTGGATGTGATGCATCTGGTCTTCGTTTTCCTCTTATTTTGTACGTGTACACAGAGATAAGTAGGGAGATGCACAACGCTACGGTTTTAGGCGATATCAAAATCATGGCGCTAAATCGTAGCGGCGAGTCTGGAAGTAGGATTTTGTGATCATCGCATCCGTCGACAATGCGAA
>JASANN010000193.1:561201-619351 GCA_031762395.1 Calameuta pygmaea | reverse complement strand
CTCCTCCTCCCTTATGCTTCGACACCCCCTTTCGGCTGTGCTCCATTTTCTATGCCATTATTTCCAGTCCATCTGTGTCCATGTTATGCATATCCTGACTTCACTTTACTTCACCAATACAAGCTTCTATGATAAAATGATTCCGAATGCAATTTGAAAATTGCATCATGGATACTTCAGTGGGTCAATTCATATTAAAGAATTTGCATTAGTTCGTATTTTCGCCGATAAGGGGGCAGCACCTCCTGGGCAAGATAACAGGCGCCATCTCTGAGAGAACCGATGAACGTTCTCCAATCAAAGAATTCCGAAATCGAAACTTCAGTGGGTTAATTCTTATTAAAGAGTTCGTATTAGTTCGTATTTTCGCCGATACGGGGGCAGCACCTCCTGGGCAAGATAAGTGGCGCCATCTCTAAAGCAAACAGTCAACTTTCTGCGCTAAAATGATTCCTAATGTAATTTGAAAATCAGCTGTAACTCGGAAAGACCTGAGTTTAGAGCTTTTTCCTTAATATTTCAAAAGATCTGTTTGTGCGGGAAGCTAGAATGGTCCATGGAAGAGGCTGGTACAGATCAAATGGCGATAGGGCCACCTTCAAAATATCCCTTCACTTTTTCGAATGTACCGGCTATTCTTGATTTTTATCCTAGAAAGTTCACTGGCTTTCTCAGAGATGGCGCCACTTATCTTGCCCAGGAGGTGCTGCCACCTTAACGGCGAAAATTCGAACTAATGCGAATACTTTAATAAGAATTGACCCACTGAAGTTTCGATTTCGGAATCTTTAATTTGAGAAAGTTCATTCGTTCTCTCAGAGATGGCACCACTTATCGTGACCAGGACGTGCTGCCCCATTATCGGCGAAAATTCGAACTAATTTTGAGTAGTTTAAAAGTTCAAGAGTAGACTGCAAGTTCCAAAAAGTAAAGGGATATTTTGAAAGTTGTCCTATCGCAATTTAACCTGTACCAGCCTCTTAAATAGGTCATTCTGACTTTCTGCATTAAAAGATGTTTCAAAAAATCAAGGAAAATGCCCTAAAACCAACCTTTTCCGAAATACAGCTGAATTTCGAATCACATTCGGAATATTTTATCTTGGAAAGTTCACTAGTTGAATGTTCACTAGCGACGCGTATTAAATGAATGATGGATGAAATAACGGAAGACGGTAGAAACAATGACAGCGAAAATGGAACATAGCCGAAAAGGGTGTCAAAACATAATGTAGGAGGAGAAGGATATAGTTATGACGGTGGTGAGTAAGAGAGAGGCAGAACTCATTCGTACACTGGGATATTCGCAGAGGGCAAAAGAATATCAACGAATAAGTGATTCAAGATAATTTATTCAATAAATACAATAATGAAACAGCATATGAAGTACAGTTGTACATATATGGGTCATGAAAGATTAGTAATAACGATGGAATTAGTGATATATTTTAAATACATTTCACTGCGATATAATATACATGTTGTATGTTAGATGCGCTACCACTGTGGACTTTTCTATTTTCCAAAGGACATTTTAACAACTTAGTTTTTAATGATATACGGAGAATGAGGTAGACATAGGAAGGAATAGGAAACTCGAAAACAGTAGTAACGTTTGGTGCCAGCAGCCAGGGAAGATGTTGTTGAAGGGAAAAAGAGGAAGATTCTTAAAAAGAGAGACTGAAGAAGAGAGATGGTAGGGATTGAAGGAACAAGAAGAGAACAAATGCGTAAAGCGTGTGCACGAGGACCAGATTATTCGGGAGAGGCGAGAAAAGAGAACACTCGAAAAAGTAGGATAAGTAGGAAGAATAAGAGAGCGAAATGGGCCCCTCCTCGCCCATTTCCGTGAGGTCCTGCCTCTCCAGAAGGGAGCTACGACCCCTCCGAGGCCGCTACGATTTAACGCCATGGTTTGTGTATCGCCTTAAATCGTAGCCTTGTGCATCTCCCTACTCATCTCTGGTGTATGTATGTACATAAAGTTCACAGGTCCAATCTGTGTATCTGAATTCGATGTTCATTTGCGTGAAAATTTAGCGACTATTTTTGCACTCTGGCACATCTCTTCATTTGAGGAGTCAGCCATAAGGAAAGGAAGGAAGGAAGGACTATTTTTGCACTATGTGAATTTTCGAAGAGGGATTAATTATTTAGTTATTAAGTATGACTAGTTTAACACACGAGTTTTTGCGAATTATTGAAAATCACTGCGATGCAATTAATTAATTAGACTTATGTACTTTGTTACGCCCTTTCGGAAGCGGCGGTAAAGAATAAACAGTAAAGGATGAGGCAATGTGAAATAAGGTAAAGGCACGAGGCAAAGAACCTCAAAAAAAAATATACAAAAAGCGAACAATTATTCCGAACATCCACAAAAACCAATGCAAATGCCCATTTAAACAGCCTAAACTGCGAAATACGACCGTGTCGAAGCCCAACCCACATGAACAGCATGGGGGCATCTGACAAGAACCGAACTACCAGCGAACTGCTGTGACCAAGCAAGGACATTGAAATGAAATCTAACATTTTTCTGACTCTTGCTTTTTAACAAACCCAATCGTTTTCATTTGGAAATTTAACCAACTTTTTCAATAGATTGCCTAATGTTAAATGACTTTAGCATACTCTTCTCAACGCAGCTTAACCCAATAATAATAAAGAGTGTCAAGATGTTTTTTGCTCTTGTAACTATTATACTATATTTTTCGTACAAATAATCTCCACCTCGCACCTTGAGAAAGATATGGTATAACAAATAACAATTGACGTTTTGCACGTGTAATTTCACCGTTCTTGTTTCGTTTTTTAGGTAATACACCAGCGAGTTTTCTCACTGAGAACTGTATTTTAAGTAATTGTTTATTATCAATCTTGCACCATAGAAGAGAATCTCCTAGAAGAAAATAAAACTCCTAGAATCTAGGATTTTGTCGATGGCGTTGGTACAGAAGACGGTGGTCGGTACGACAGTGAGCCGCTGCAGTTTAGTAGTATCCATCACCATCTTTTGGTGCATTCGTAACGTTTGCACTTCGGTCGGTAATTAGATCTGCGAGTGTCTTCGGAACTGATGCTCACGTGACACCAAACCCGGTAAGATTCCTGGTCTATTTATCTTCAATGAATGCTTTTATATAACATTCCTCCAACATCTTTAAATTCTACAAACAAATGTTGACCCGAAAGCCGTGTATCATTCGAGGGGTCCAATTTGCATTCGATTTAAAAAACAATGTCTAAGGAGATGAAAAAATCTATAAACCGTCACGATCAATGAGATCCGTCGGGAAACTTGTATTTTTATGAATGATTTCCAAGCACCCCTACCATAGTCACAGCGAGTTCTATTCCACCACCAACCGGCAGTAGCGATCCGCAAGTACAGCAGCTGTGGCGCACTAGTTTGCAATACGTAATCCGCGAACGGGTGAACAGTTCCGCCGCATTCTCCACCGCATATAGCGCACGAAAGTACTGCGTACGAATTATACGCGAATAACACATCACATGAGGCGACTCGTGTGAAACACGATACCGACTGTGCAGAATAGGGATGCACTGAACGGTAAACGAGCGCGAATAACATCCTTTAACAGTAGGCGAGATACCGGGAATAAAAAGAATGTATAAATAGCAAGAAAAAAAAGAACGAAAAAGATTTACAAATAACAGAAACGTGTTCTTGGTTGTGCGATGAAACACAATAAAACCTGGAAAAGATCGTATATGGTGTAGGAGCTGTGAATGACGAATATCGACATACGCATTATTTGTTCTCTGTTATAGAGACTATTGACATTACTGTGCGAATGATTTTAATGACTGACGACGACGATGATAATAAAGACGATGAGAATGCGCCTGTAAAGATCTAGGGTGAAGAAAATTAGAGTTGATTTGAAAGTTGTGTTC
Organism: Calameuta pygmaea; assembly: GCA_031762395.1. Taxonomy (NCBI): domain Eukaryota; kingdom Metazoa; phylum Arthropoda; class Insecta; order Hymenoptera; family Cephidae; genus Calameuta; species Calameuta pygmaea. The sequence continues at coordinate 615,431 of JASANN010000193.1, read as the reverse complement.
TTGGTTTTAAAAAATTTTAATGTGGTTGTTTAGTTGTTTATGTTAAGATTGTCAGTTATTAAGGCTTATTTCGTAATGAAACTCTTTCAGAGTTATGAGGGACACCTTATACGATCTTGTCTGCCAGGTGGCAGCGTGCGCTGAAACGTGCTCTTCGGTGCTCACGCGGCCAATGTTTCTTTGAGAGGTTATGTTCTCTGTCATGAATGTGAAACTTAATGTAAAAAACACATGTTTAATGTTCATTACATTCGTATTTCCTTTTTGTGCAATAACTTATCGAATCGTGATTTATCCAATTTCCCAAGGTTGAATTCGATATATTTTTCACTGGAGGAATGTTTGAATGATGTTAACTTATATAGTGGATTCGTTTCGTATAATCATTCTTTTGTACGACTACGTTTCCTTGCACGAGATGCTATATTTTATTGGAACCAGAATGAATTCCTTGTATTTTAAATTTAAGACAGAGGCTGAACTATTATATTTATCATTTTGTAACTTTTACTTAGATGCTTGTATATACACTTAATAATTTTGCATAAAAAATGAATTAGTTAGTCTAGTTTTTTTGTTATTAGAGGAAATGGTATACAGAAGAATAAAGTAAAATTAGGGCAATGTATCGTAATCTTTGAAACAAGATCTTAAAGAGTGTTTCATTTTCATTGTATATTATGATTCACAGGTGATAGAGAACAGCCTTAGATATTTCCATTTGTCATTAGTGACCTTAATAATAAATAATTGAATGTGTAACAGGAGGAGAACGTTGACCTTTTTTCTTTTGCAATGGCAAAGTGTGACTTTAGAACAGTACAGTTTTATTTAAATACTTATCATACTGCTCAAGTAATTTTACCAACGAAAGCATAGTGAATAGAAAAAAAACTAATGTTATGTGGTGTACACCAATGCAAACAATTGTGCCGTATCTTTGTTACGTGAGACGTTTTAAGAAATTGGTGCCCCGCGGGGATCGCGGTGGCATAGGACCTCCTACATTAGAATCATTGTGTGTTTAAATTTGGAGAACTTCACATCTTAAAATTATCAATGCAAAATGACTGAGATCAATATTCAAGATGTGCAGAAACTGCTTGTATATTTTTCCAAGAATACATACAGAGCTAAGGATGCAGACAGCACGGTAGTGTTTACAAATTTATTTGATTACATGGGTTTTTCTCTCAATATAAATCTGTCATATTACCATTTCAGAGTCAAGCAATTATGCAGCGATGTCTCTTACTTACTGACTTGGACTATACTCACTCAGTGATAAATAACAATGCAGGCGATCTTAGTGCACATTACCCTAGCCATTTAATTATTCTTGAATATGAAAAGTACAGAAATCCTAATATGTGTGATACACCACCACCACTGCCACGTACTACTGAAACAATTTACGAAAGCATGTATGATCCCAATAAGCTGAAGGAGCTTATCAAGAGTGCCAGGTTTGCAAGGTGTCGTTCAAGGTTTCCACTCCCTGTTATACTCTACAAAGGTAGACATATTTGTCGATCAGCAACCTTATCCGGTGGTCCTGAGATCTATGGAAGATCAGGTCTGGACTATTTATTCGCGGGTAGTGAAGCTGCAGCTGTGGTACAACAACAAGTCGATGAAGCTCGTGGAGGAGATTCCATGATCAGTGATTGGCAGCTCTTTGATAAAGTTCGAAATCAGGATATCAAGTTACTCAAAACACTCAATGTGGGAACCATAATCGATTTCATGGTAGAAAAGAAGAAAGTCAAATTCGGAATGAAGTAAGTGAATTGATAATATTCAATAATCGAACACGTGCGTAATTATATGTACGTAAAATAAAATGCCCAGTAGCATACAATTATTTTTAATTAAAAAATGGTCATTTCACCCATTTGCCGTATTTCTAAAATCTCGTATCATAATATAATTAAATATTTTAAAACTTCCAAATTGTACGGAAGTTCCAAAGGTTATCTACGATTACTTAATACGTTTCGTTGCATAGTTTGCATGTCAAAAGATCATACTGTATAATACATTCAATATTTTGTCAATTATCAGATATCAATGTCTCACTAACAGTACACTCACACATACTTACAATTTTTACTTGATATCATCGAACGTTGGCCTTCAACAGTTATGGAATATGATAACGCGATCCAAATTGTTTTGAAAAACATTAATAAAATGAAGCTGAGATATTATATTTGCTTGGCCTAAGCTGTCTAAAATCAAATGAAGAGCTTATCCATCGTGATTGTATGAGAGGGACAGAATGCGAAAAAGAGCCGATCAAGTGGTTATCAATAATCGAAATTTAAATTTCTACTGGTAGCGCAAGCATTTCGTTTTACTCTCTGCATCCGCTTTTAGAGGCCCTTAAACAGAGCTCTTTTGTTCGGTACTCAGCGTGACTTCTTCGGAGAAGGTAGACAAAGAGAAGAGGTACTCCGACTTCACCATTGTTTCACTGCCATACCCAGGATGTGAGTTCTTCAAGGAATTCCGCGAGAATGACTACCTAGCCAAGGGGCTGGTGTTCGACTGGTCTCAGACTCACGTGGATGCCCAAATCGGTGTTCCAGAGGACTCGATTTCTGCCCAGTTGCGCATCAACTGGGACCAATACCAAGTCTGGGACCTAGTTAAGCTCACTCAGAACTACCTGAAACTTATACTACGATACCTGAACGATAGTAGTAGCGGAATGCTGATTCACTGCATCTCTGGTATGCATGCATATTATGTAAAATTGATTAGTATTACTAATATAGTCTAGTATAGGAGACTACTCCAAAATAATTATGATTTATTCAGGATGGGACCGCACGCCATTGTTCGTTTCGTTATTGAGAATTAGTCTGTGGGCTGACGGAGCTGTCCACACGTCTCTCAATGCCTTCCAGATGCTCTACTTCACTATAGCCTACGATTGGATGCTTTTTGGACACGACCTAGAGGATCGACTCAGTAAAGGGGAAGAGATATTCTTCTTCTGCTTTTACTTCTTGAAACATATTCATGAGGAGGAGTTCAGTGTTCATTCGCGTTTGAATAGAACACGACATGCGGTGTTGCGAAACGACAGTGACTCCCAGTTGGATAATGTTATGTTCGATAGCGAATCAGTTGTCACCCTGAGCTCTGTCAGTTCAAATTTGAGCCTTAATAGCTGGTGCAGTTCAGTCAGTCAAAATAGTCGTGACAGTCAAGATAACAATCCTCCAGCAGTGTTCCACTGTGCTTCCACAGAGATTCAGGAGGATTGTCATAGTAATGGGTGAGTTAAAAATGTATGTTTTTTATCACAGATTTTAATCACTTTCTTATTTACAAATTGATTAATAATCAGATTGCAAATCCATCTCTGGGGCCGATTATAAGATAATCGTTTAATTAGAAAAAAAATATATCATTCTGATGTTACCCAAAATGTTCTTTCAATGTTGCAGAAATGTTGTGCCATGGACGTTCTATTCATCTCCAAATAAAGAAGCTGGAGCACATGGTTCCCGGTCCCCACTGCCACCAAATCGTACTTCACCCGTTGCTGTTCCCGTACCAACTCGTCTACGACAAAGAAACGAATCTTCATCTTCTGGAGGATCCTGGCAAATGATATCCGGAACCGGAAGCTTACGTGGTTCCACTACTGCTAACGCACCTATCACCGATGTACTCGCTTCCGGTAGCGCGGCTTGTAAACCTCTTTGTGAAACGTGTACCGGACACACTTCACAAGAATCGAGTACGACGATAATCGAAGATGATACGAGTTCAGCATTGGCACAGTGAGCATCCAATAAAATGTCTTTTCAAAGAATAAGTCATTATGCATATTTTGTTTAATTTCATTTTTCTTTATAGGTCCAGGAAAGATCGGTTACAGTGTCTACGTAGATTGTTTTATAATGCTTATAGCCATACGGTTGGATTCCGGATGAAGGATCATTCAGAATCAAGCGGATTTGGTCAGCTTCTTGGTAATTTTGCTGAGAAAGTAGGTATCCTTTCTGTTCAGCGCACATCCTTGTGACGGAAACGTCACGGCTCAGCTTCTCCCCGAATCATGAATTTGTTGTTATTGATTCAATGACTCAACTGCGTATTTTATAAAACGATTAATTAAACGCGAAACGAAACGATTGTACATTATTGTTCGTGTGAATGATGTATTGTTATACAGACGCGTCGCGTGCGTGCATAACGTAATAAACTTGATATTTTTGTAAAAGCTTTAAAGAAAATCTTCCTTCAGCCTTTTGAAGCTCGATGCTCACTTGGTGGCGTATGAACTTTGTATGGAGGAAGAACATGAGGTTTTAAATATCGAAAGATTTATTTTGAAGTAACAATAATAGGGTTATACATGTAATATATACAAATATGTTATGATATTATCGTTACATATAACATTTTATATTTCCTGCTCATACAACAAATTCTGTCATCGAGATATGTTTCATTATAAATTCATTAAGGGTATTATTCGTGACGGATTTACACGTTCTCTACATAATGGACACTGAGGTCTTCCACTTAACCAATCTGCTAAACAAAACCAGCAAAATAAATGGCCACAGGGTGTTGCAGTTGTTGGCTTTGCTTCGAGACAAAGATGACACTTTCCCCCAATGCTTTCTTCGACCTCTATACTATTATTGTTGGCAGTTGTTACTTGTAGGCTTTGTCGAAATCTTAAAATACACTGAATCAAGGTAGCGATACCTAATAATCTTAATCCCCAGCTTACACCATCAGTTACATATTGACCATAAACCTGGAAAAATAATCCTCAATAAAATTGTTAAGAATTACAGCATTCCATGCTGAATACTGACTTTAGCGTAATCAATTCCAGCAACTCTTCTACCCAAACTGTAGTATCTGCCACATATATAAAACAATCCTCTATGTGCTAAGATAAAAATAGGAATTGTTGCTCTCAATCCACTGAGTAATTTATTAATGGAATTTATTGCTTCGGGTGTAAGTTCACTACGTGGATGATTTACAGATTTTTGAAGCTTCTCTAACATCTTAAGGAGAATCTGTTCCCCAAAGCATTCCAGTAAAGTAGCTAGTACTCTTGCCTGTGAAATAGAGTGTTATTTAATTCACAGGGAACAGAGGACAAATTTATGTAAAAAAGATGTTACACACAGTAAGCGATGGAACTTTACGAGCTTTGAGATTGGCTTGTACAATACCAGTATATTCTTCACCTAGTGTTTGATTTCCTAATCCGGAAGTAAAAAAGAAGTAAACTAATTTTATTGGAATGCTTGAACTGACAACTGAGATAAGATTTTTACATCCAAATTTATGCAATATATCGGATAGTTGATCTCGCAAATCTTTGATAAAGTCATTATCCCTTTGATGAGATCTAAGAATCTCTGCTTGACTGGCTACTCGCAAGCCGTGCTTACGGTAATGATTAACACTGTCCATCATTTTGATGATTTTAATCTAGAAAAAAGTAATCATTAATGACAGAAGATTAATGAGAGCATAAATATTTTTGCAGTTTCAAAATTCCCGCCATTATTGACGTTCGTAATTGCTTGTCATTCGGTTTGATATTCAAGGTCAATTATATCTCGTTGAAACAAGTGTTCAAATTTTATTCTTGATTCACCCATCTGTTCTGAGACAAGATTAATTTTATCACCACCAAATTATTCGTATGTTCAAAACTAATTTACTCACGTATCATTAAATTATTATGGTTAATCGAGTAACCCGAGAATGTATGATTACCGGAAATCCACGATCGATTTACTATTAATCTGTTTATGCTTTGAAAAACATGTTTGGATTGGAGGGATTGACAGCAAAGTCAATTTCCAATGGCTCATTCGGTTGTGTGCAAAATGCCGTAGCAATGGCAGTCTAATGATTTCGGCATTAACAAATAACATCACAAAGGTGTACTACTGCTACGTAATTTAATGTGTCCATTAAATATAGATCACAAGCAAATATTCCTCATAGAATTCTTGAAAATCAAGCAATCAATCAGGAATCTACCATACGCTTTTTCCATCGTCACAAGACAGCAGTACCAATAATTCAAGTAAAATAACTATAAATCTAATTACAACCACACAGATAACTAAGAAGTCAATTAAAACTATAAACAAAATTTATAATAATACAAAAATGAGTATATTCCAAAGTATCAATGAAAAATCAATTAATACTTAACATCTATTTTCACGACAATAACGTCATCTATACCAAGCCATCATCTCTACCATTATCAAAATACCAGCCAATCATCTCTATTCTTTTCCCTTGGATCGTCTCTAAAGCAGTGCTCTCATTGGCTATCGTTTCCATCTCACCATGTGAGTACGAGTTACTTACCCTATGAACCAAGCCGTACAAGAACAAAGAACAGTAGATAAAGCAGAGAGACAGTATCATGTTTAGCAAACGAGTGGAATTTCTACATAACCTCACAATTCATAAACTCAGGGCAAAGCGGTGAGCAGAGAAGGCATCGCCCTAGATAACGGTAGAATTGTGCACCGCCGCGCTGTCTTAAACGTGAAGAATCAAAGGTCGTATCGGTCGGTGGAAAATCGGTGACCTGGACATTATTATTAAGGTTGGTCGCAAGAGGGCGTGAGTCCTTTTTCACTAGGAGGAAGTTTTTCGTGAGCCCGGCGAGCGGCGCGAAGGGGCAGTGCACGAATCGAGTGACATACACGCGCCCGTGGATCGTAGAAGGCTCGCCCTGTGAAGTGTATTATTTTCTCTTCCCTACATGAACTCATGGCGGTGTAGTGCCGGCCCGAGTAAAACGGCAGAAAGCAGTTAATCGGTGCCTGGAGTATCAGAGAATCCGAAGAACCGATCGCCGAACAGGAAGCAGCCGAGGAGACTTGAAGCGTAGAGCCAAAGAGATAGGTGGAAGACAGTGGAAGGTAAGCTCGTTCTTCTTTCTCTAGCCATAATGATCTTTCTCTTTCCATCAACTCTTTCTTAGCAGTCTCTCATCTCTCTCGTCTTCCTCTCTCACTTAATCTTTCTCCATCTCCTTCCATCGTCATATCCCGTCTTACTCTCTTGCTTCTGATCATTGAAAAACTATGATCTCTAAAAATCCCAACGCGACGAAGCCGCCACCGCAGCCGTTGCTGCGCTTTCTCACGGCGAGTAGCGACCGTTTTTTCCAGGACGGACGCCTCCACGGCGTTCGCCCACGAATCAACCTAATACTGTCCAATTCGTATCAATTGTGAGAGACTCGTAGGGCACTAATTGTACATTTGCCACGCAACAGAATTTTCCGCGCTAGGATATGCTTGCTGCTTTCGTATGTACTTCTAACTTGTAGTTTTGTCAGTTCTCATATTATCTCCTTTATTATTTGAGTCTTTCTCTGCGGGATAATCTAGCTGGAGCGTTACACGCGTCCGGTCGACAGTTGTCTTGATTCGCTCAGAGGCGTTGACAACTTGACGCACGAACGAACTTATGACTCACCGACGGAGACGACGACGTCGTCGTCGCTGTTCTCGTTGTCCTGTTGCTGAGAGTGAAAGAAAGGAAAAGCAGTATTGTACGATGGGAAACATTGCTATTTTTATTCTGATGCCTATTGTCCTGGAACGTTAATAATATATTATTCACTTTAAATACTGACAATAGTATTGTAATCTTACTGTCGATTCCAGTCGCTACAGAAGCGTAGAATCTCAGTGTTAATATTTTTTTTCTTATTCATCTACGATATTAATGATCAAATCTTGTTCGCTTGAAGCTGCTACTTTTTGTTACACGTGCTATTTCACAGATGGGGCGACCCTCGTTTACCTCTCATAAGTATGACTCGATAAAATGTCTCATTTTATTTTCCAGAAAGGATCGTTGGACATATGCATATATATTTTATACCTAAGATACTCCGACCGATCCTAACTTACCGTGAGTTGCCAGTCCTTCGAAGTTACTTTGTGGGTAGTCTCTGAGAGTCAGTAAAGAGTTACTCTTACTCCTTGATTCTGAAGGATCAATTTGTCATCCAGATCGATGTCCTTTTTGCAAGCGAAGGATCGTGAAATTGGCCAGCACCCAAAAACTCCAGCGTGGAATCGATAACGCGCAACCGCTTTTCTTATTAAAAAAAATTGAGGTTAGGTCACTGTAACTCGTTCCAGCTACGAGGATCGAAGGGAGTCACTGGCGCCTGAAAGATAAGCACGTTCAAGAGACAGATTCAAATATTCTCTCCCCCACGCTTTATATTATTAATGCATTCCAAGTAACATACAATTCTTCTGCAGGTTTCTGAAGATCCGAAGATCTATTTCTGCCCATACCGCACTTATTCATTCAATAGGAATTCTCGTAAACGGATAGGAAATTGTAGTAATTACTATCCTGTCCATGCTATTGCGCAATCCAGTATCGAGATTGATCATCTTCGGCCTTCCTGACCTCTGCTCCTCTTGAATTCTCCATTCCAACCACTGGTATACCTCACATCCTAGTCCTCCCACGATTATAACCTCGCTTTATGCGTCTGTGGTTTACTCTGCGTAATATGCACCTCATTACCTATGTGTCTGCCTCTGACCCTCTTTCGCTCATGCTCACAGTTCTCTATCTATGACGCGACTATCTCCCTGGCACAGGCCAATTATTATCTACGCGAACATTCTGTCCAGGGATTCTCTAACCTTACCCAATTCAGGTCGCTCGAAGACATCACGAGTTATGTGAGGTTAGGTTAGGTTGGCTTGGCTTGGATGCATCGGTTGTACTTGATTTAAACGTAAAATTCATTCCTCGCTCGGCACTGGGTTACTGGAACGACAAAACGGCGCGGTTCCATGAGATTAGTCCTGTATAAGTTTTCAGTTTCAATGAGGAATAGCAAATGGCGGAGGCTGATTCAATATTTCACGCGAAAGAATAGTGACTAAAGTGAATAATGAGTGACTCACGTGACTTTGCCCAAGGCTGGTTATGATGGACGTAATTTTATCATTTTTCTGGAGGAGGGAAGGAGAACTTTTACTGGACCACTTTTCTTCTTAGTTTATCAATCCGCTCTCTTGCTTCGGTACTCTTCGTAAACTTAGTTCTCGTGAAATTAAAAAAAGACAGGTATTCCAAAGTATAACCTTGCTAGTCAATTGATCGAAGAATTTAACTTAGGTATTCAAAACTCTGCGGAAATTTTTTTCAAAAATAAAATTTTATACCTTCAGCCAGGTATTTCAGATCATCAGGGTAAGCCAGGATCCATGACGCTCCCCTATGAAAAAAAAAAGTCATGACTCACCTGCGTCACGCGATGTACAGCTCGTGCATACTCTGGAGAGAGTCCAGGTTATCTATTTTCTTTTTTTTTTCCTTTTTGATAAACTGACATCAGTCGGACTTGAGTGATTTGATAATTTCGTAAATTCTTTTTAAGACCCTTGGCCCGCCCGCCCCTGTTTTTTCTTTTTAATCCACTTTTTTTTAAAGGGGGTGAAAATCCCGATGATAATTCGATTCGACCCTGCACAGAATTTATGAGTCATAACGTCCGCCATAATGCGAGTCTAGGTACGAGGGCGATCAACTTCCGTTACAGTGTGGGTCGACATGCAATTACGTTCGATTAGTCGGCGACACTTTAAGCACCTTTCCTCTGACGGACAATGGATTTAACGAAGACCAAAGTGCACCCGATTCTCCGTCATCTTAAAAGGGATGGCACTTAGAGTGCTGGTTGACAAGTAAAAGTACGAAAGATCCTGGACGGAAGCAGTGCCTTTTTTTCTTTTTTTTTTCTTGACTTTGTTCCAAGCAAAAATATACAGTCTACTCGCGGTACCGCATGAGCAATACCCTGTTATAATCTCTTGCGGTATCACAGGGGTAGCAATTACCAGTAACCAATGCTGCTGGTCACTTTTATGTATTTTTTAAATCCTCATATAACGACCGATCGTATCCAGACCCTCGTGTCTTTTTGTTTTTTAACCGCAAATTTAATCAAATTTCTTACGCTCGGTTTCATTCGCTAAACGAGAGTATCAACTTAATAGCTCCCTGGTAAATTCGCCATAGAGTAACATTAATGTGGAGGCAATGAAGATAAAGAGCCACGGGAAAGATTTATTTCAGTACCGTTAGAGGTAAACGAACAAGTTTTTTTAAATTACCTTATACCCTTTAAGTTCTGGCTGGTTAGCATAACGAATTTTATTAAATTTTCTTTTTTTACAATTCGTTTCAATGTTTCTTCGGGCAGGCTTAAGAATTTCACGAAAAAATAATATTAACCGCCTCGTTTATTAATGCACGAATAAATCAATTATTTCGGTCACTCTGTCATCCTTTTTAGACTCGTCGAATTACGAGTTACTCTCAAGTCTTACTCCTTTGTACCTTGAATATCACCGAATGTGTACCGGGGGTGAATCATTTTGGCTAAAAATGTTTTTGAAGAAAAAGAAAAAACTTACGCTGCTTTTTGTCTTCTTTTGTGGCGTCAGCACGGTGCTGCCGCGTAGTGGCGGTTTTCTCAAAGCCATCGAACGCGTCTATGTGTGTACTTGGTTTTCGAAAGTGTCTCATTGTAAGCGTCAGTGCTACCCTGGCTAGTATATTGGCAATATAGTAAGTGAAAAATATACTTACACGGACTACTATAAATAGTAATGTACTTTTATTCATTACAATCACACCAGCACTCACAGTCAGTTCATATACTGACTTACACAAATTATGTTATTTACAATTCTAACGGTCAGAACTCGTGCTGCCATCTTACGGCAATCTATCTAACCAGATTCATGGGAACCTTTATAGAGCATTTAAAAGACACTGGATGGGGGAACGTTAGAAAACAGTTTGACTCGATTTTTTCAATCAAATAATTAAACGAACACACAGACTTTTATTGCAGTCGTGCATCTATAATGTAATTAGCTTTGCTCTACGAATTCCAAGTTTCCCTTGATTGTCCATTAGCTAATAAGAAAGGTGTTAAATCGACAATTCTCTCGTTACCTTATTTCTCGGTCGTCACGTCAACCGTTTATACAGGGTGGGACATTTTTAATGAAAAGGACGATTTTTTGCAAACGAAACCAGATATAAATAAATGTTTCAGAAGGAAGTTGAAAAAATCGACCTGGTTGCCACAAATGCCCCACCCTCCATACAACGTAACGTTTATGACAAAGCGAACAAGGTGCACAGTTAGGAAAAGGGTTTCTTCTACTACGTAAACTCAATCTCTCGTATCCACGGCTAAATAATGGCCTTCGGTCGTCGTAAAAACAAGGGAGAAAAAACAAGATAGAACTAACCTCTTTCTTTTCGTTTACGAGTATAATTGTATGTTCCATTGCCCAACGTTATTCCCCACCGCGTCAGTGTTCGCCATTTTATACATATACAACGCCGGGCATTGAATTCCACACGTTCCAGACGTAAAACCCTGTGTTTTCAAGGTGCCATGAATTTTTCTGTAAAATCTGTCATTAAGTGTTCACGAGGATCATTGACCTCCTCTCCCTCCTTCAGCTTCGAACTTCTGTAAGTTATTCATCCATGATGTTTCGTCATTGCTCGTTCATCCGTACCGAAGGACAGTGTGACGGAGTCGTGTGAATATAGCTGACTATCGATTATATTATTTATACGATATATCGAGCATCAGATCGCGAGGTATCGATTAATCGAAATTAACCTAACAACATACGGCGATTAGACTTGTTTCATGAATGGAGACCAGTGAACGTTCGTTTTGAAGTCATTGTAATTGCGTCGTCGAACTTTTACCTACAGGAACATTCGAGAGCGTCGATATCATTATGGAAAATTCGCGAGTTGAATTACAACGAGATTCGTTACACGATAGGAGCATCGTTCTATTACGTCAGTGCTTTAAGAAAAGGAACTCACGAGAAAAAAGGCACCGTCACCCTAGATGGCAGTTGACATGGCCGGTAGTCGTTACCGGAAGCGGAATGGTAGACCGGAAGCCACATTAGAACAGTAACGTAAGAAGACACTCGAGGACTTCACGAATTTACACTACGTTACGTTTTATTGTATTGCCATTGTTTTTTCTTATCCGTAGAAATTTATTGCGGACAAAAATTTTTGGATTACAGATCTTACAAATTGATTTTTCACAATTTTCCGCGAACTTGCTCGCCTTATGTTTTTAATTTCTTCTTGGTAGATGGAACTCGCAAAAATTAAAAAAAAAAAATATTTTTATTGTACGTTGCATCATATCCTGAGACCGACCTGCTCTTATCTACCCAGGATGCACTTCGACCGGACTTTATTCCCGGCATGCTCTATGGAATTCCCTATCAACGACCACTTCCCGAATAATGTTAGCGGTAATGTCTGTATGTAAAATGCTAAAAATTATTTAATGTTTGTTTTCGTGACGTAACGAAAGGCGCACTCTGGTCTTATATTTTTATATACGCACGTACAATATGTAAAATTGTACTGGTATATCTGGTGGCTATATTTATCGGTACCGCTATTGGTATCTATCGTCGACAACGCCTTGATATCATTTCTATTGTATACGCCCTGATACCGTTCCCCCTGTTTCGCTTTGTTCGTGGCTTGACTGTCATTTGAAAATTCAAATAAAGTAGAAAAGCTCTCGAGCCGTTGAAAACGGTTACCCGCGTCGCTGCGTAGTTGACACGCCAGGCGTATACGTATCTTTACCCTGACTTCACTTTACGTGCCCATAACACTTTTTATTCGCTTATGACTGGTGGGGTAAATCAAGTCTTGCTCCACGCCTCGTATAGCCATTCGATTTACCCGTTGGCTGGTGTCGGCCCATAAGTGCGCTCCAGGATCGGTTAGGTGACTTCGCAAGTAATCCCGTGTAACGAGCCTAAATGGATACCCGGGGACGCCTTCGGGGAATTGGTTTCGTTAATCCATGGAAACAAGTCCCCGATGCACGCTCCTTTATAAAAATAGGGATTGTGATATCGACGTGTAGACGATAGAGTTGGCTGATGAAATTGTTGCCGTAGGAACATCGTATTATTAAATTATGCGTGTATCTCTCTATTCAATTTATAAAAAAAAATTTCGCTCGATGAAAATCAACCTCTAGTCACACGCCCATGTCCTGCTGTGATACGCGGTAGTAAAACTGATACCTAGTGGAATTACCCTAATGTCCCAAAAAAGGGGGGTGGTTTCTTTTTTTTCTTTTTCTCCCCTGGCTTGTCCTTGTCGAAGGTTACATTTTTATCCTGTTTCTTATTTAAGGCCGCATCCTCATGGATTTACTATTTTTCGTGCCTGGCACACTTTGCCTGCGATTCTCGGGGAATCCTCTTGTCGATTGTCGACCTCCAGTAGTCGGTGGGGGTGAGAAATGGACTGGAGCTCCTCGGCTCCACCCTTCCTCTCTTTTTTTTCTTTTCCCTTTTTTTTCGAGAATGGCGAGTCACTGTGACATACTTTTACACAATGGAGCAGTCCAACTGGTTCTATCCAAACACTGGCGCTGCTCTTGTCGTCCATTCATGACGAGCTTGTGCTTAAGGCGCGGTCGTGACTCTTCGGAATTCGTGACGCGCGCCTCTCGCGGCGATACTACCGAACCACACGATCCAATAAATATGACGATCGAACGAACCAAATTGGTCACTCGATTAATGGCGAGTACACAAAGCACACGCATATACATATATGTGTCTCAAGTTCGATTCTACCCATCTACATATATACTTTCTTAGGTATAACGAACGAACGCGCCGAGACCCTTACGCAAGAGGGACGTTCTCAGTCCGTAAGGGTTGATGGCAGGTATCTCGCTTAACCAAATTAATCCGCACTAATTATCTTATCGATCCCACTCCATCCTCCTCTACTTCAGTTTTGCCAGAGAGTCTAAACAGATTCGACGAGTGGGTAGTGGGGCAGACCCTGCTGGAATGTTATAGTGGCAAAGAAGTGCTTTTCAAATCATCGCTTTTTCCACGAGGCTTGTCCCCCTTTATTTTTGGTCTCTTTCGGCCGATCCAGATAGTAGGTAATCCCTGTTGCCGCGTACAATGTACGCCATGAACCCAGGGAGGTGGGCGTGTGCGATCAAGTGCATCGAAGACCCGCTGGAGCAGATAACATATTTACAGTTCAAAGTGGATGTACGACGTGTCTGGGGATTCTACCTACTTTAAGGCTTACTTGTTCTTGCCTACGTAGATACCTACCTACCTATCTATATCTATCTATCTATCTATCTATCTATCTATCTACCTATGTTTTTATCTACCCACCAGGTCCACATATCTATCCACGTACTTGCTTATCCCTGACTACTGGCCTATCTGTTTCCATGTACTTTGTTACTTTCTTATCCCTGACCACTTGCCTATCTCCTTCCATGTACCTTGTGTGTACGAGGTGGCTACCCGATTGGAGGTTAGGTTCAGCGCGTACGCGTACCAGTCGCCAGGACCTCGACGTTAACTGGGATTAGATGCATTTTCTTTTGTCTCTTATTATCATTGTTATACTCAATTGTGCAATAGCCCAATACATCTGCGACGTGGATAATCTGGGGGAAGGACACCAGTGACAATTCACAGCTCACAATGGAGCTCGATATCGGCTTGCTGATTCTGTCCTATGTCTGTCTAGATTGTACGTCCTTATACGTAGCTACCGACGGAGTCAAATATACGGTTAAAATATGTGTCTAGCAATTTCGTCTCTGATTGCATAATTTTTTTATTGCTATATTCAAGCCTTTTTTTTTTCTTTCTTCCATTGAATTTCAACTGTTTGAACATTTTTAGTTACCCGTTGGTTTTTCTTTTGAGTTATATTGAAATCGCATTAGCTTGGAATCCGTGCGCTTTGTGGTCATTGGGGAAGAATGGTTTTGTTCTTGAAAATTTTAATGGAGTATACCTGTTACGTGATATGAGACAATAGTCTTTTTTTTTTTTCTTAAGTTTATTTTTATTCTGAACAACGTACGGTTACTGTCACAAGAGGTCTTTGTGATTTTCGTAGTCTTTACATGATGAATTCAAGGCACGAGGATGTGCGATCGCGATGACGCATTATCGATTTACTGTAATATCTCACTATTAATTCTCTTATCTTGCTGTATCGATTTTACAGAGAGAGAGAGAGAGAGAGAGAGAAAAAAAAAGACTGATCGTGGGAAAGTGTCAAGTGCTTTTTCTCGAAAGCGTTTCGAGTACGAGAGAATTATCGTGCGGCATTATTATCCATGGCTTTAAAAGCACCAATAATAACGTGCAATCAGTATGCTTCTATATCTACGCAATTCTCGTGACGGACTCCATTGATAAGAATCGCGACGGATAACAACCAGCTATTCATTGCGAGGCGAATCGAGCGGAAAAAGTTCCTCTAGCAATTTTTTTAAAATTGTCAAGTGCGTAAATTTTCATCCTACGCCTCTGCTCGATGCGAAATACGATATTAATTTGAAACGGGAGTCCGCAGGGAACTGTCCAAATTTTTGTGAAACGTCAGACCAACAGTCGATGGTGTTTTTACTTAACGATTCTGAGATATTTCACGTTATTGAATTTCCTTACTTACTATCAGTGCCACTAATATCGGATATCTGATACATAATACTGTGATGGTGAGATATTAAGTATTGTAAGATAGTGTAATACGTAATACGGATCGGGCTATCAGGCCGTTTTGAAAATTACTATCGAATAAACTTTTTCAGAGCCAACGAATGATCTTATATTATCAATTTAATTGCTATGCCTGCAATATTAATTTATTGAAAATCGATGATTGTTCGATGACATGAATATTTGGCAGTGTTGATTGGACGAGTGACGTCATTATCTATTGGTTGATAAAAATTCGATTTTCCCATCAGTGTTACATGGACACGAATAATTTTTGTATAAAGTGTATTGGTTTTTATTATTTGTAAATTTTTATAATTTTCGTTAAAGTCGATATTCATGTTTTCTGATTACTAAAAAATGCTATGTTATCTTTGCAGGTCTATCTCGCTGACTGCGAAGAAGGACAAAACGTGGCGGATTCGGTGACCGCTCAGCTGTGACAACGAGCACAGATAGGGCAAGGAGATGCGCGAATATAAGATAGTAGTGCTGGGCAGCGGAGGTGTCGGCAAGTCTGCCCTTACTGTACAGTTCGTGCAAGGAATATTCGTGGAAAAATATGACCCGACCATCGAGGACAGTTACCGCAAGCAGGTTGAGGTTGATGGTCAGCAATGTATGCTAGAAATATTGGACACAGCCGGCACGGTAAGTAATTCAATGCATATCGAAGAGATGCTAATTTGCCTGAGATTATATGACTGAGGGTGGTGGTGTATAACGACGGACCGTGTTCGATTTTCAGGAACAATTCACAGCTATGAGGGACCTTTATATGAAAAATGGGCAAGGTTTCGTGCTGGTCTATTCGATAACGGCGCAGTCGACGTTCAACGACCTGCAGGACCTGAGGGAGCAAATACTGCGGGTAAAGGATACGGATGACGTGCCGATGGTACTGGTGGGCAACAAATGTGACTTGGAGGATGAGAGGGTAGTGGGTAAAGACCAGGGCGTCAATCTTGCCCGGCAATTCAATTGCGCCTTCATGGAGACCTCTGCCAAAGCCAAAATTAATGTTAACGATGTGAGTCGACGTCATCTTTAATTATTGTCAATGTCATTTGCGGTTGGCTGATTCTAAAGGATTGTCGTGGATGATTCATGGATCGTTAAGAATAATCCTTCCTGTTACTGGCGGTTCAAATATATTCATTATTTTCGTACTATTTCAGATCTTTTACGACCTGGTGCGGCAAATAAACAAAAAGTCGCCGGAGAAGAAGACGAAGCAGAAAAAGAAATCGCTGTGTCTACTTCTGTAAACGTGGTGGAACGGCAGTGGCCAGGTTTCCTGCAACGTCGAAATCTGAAGACAACCAGTGGTTGGGTGAAGGGATAATGCGACATGAAAATACTAGTGACTAAGAGAGGGCTGATACGACGAAAAAAAAAGAAAATAATAATAATTGAGGGAAAGAAGAGAAAGAGGTTAAAAAAGGGTCACTGCGAAAATGTAATAAAACGCGGAACACAAGGGTCACGAGAGTGGAATGGAAAAGTGGTCGTGAGAGGAGATGAGTGGAATATTGTATATACGTTAGTCCCGGGGCGGCTCGTGTGCACGCGCAACAATGGCGCACAAATGTAGTACGAGACCCCGAGACATCGGTTATCACTGTAGGAGTTTTGCATAACAAAATGATTGGTTAATATTATATATTTAGGAGAAAGAAAAAAAATTGAAATGTTTGGGTGTGCGCGTGCGCAGGCCACCAACCCCCATGCATCGCTCGCCGCGCACCTCTCTTATATAATATAATAATTATACATAGACAGTACATACATTATTAATTAATTATTAATTATTATTATGAAAGCATCAAAATATTCATAAGTTATCAACCGTTTGTTTCTCAAACAATATATGTTTTTCTATATCTCTCCGTATTAAAGCAAATAATAAAAAATTCAATAAATGTTGATCGGTCGAACCCTCCGTAAAGGGATTTCTCAAGCATTCTCTCAGAGCAGGACACTAGAATTCCCGTCAATTTCATCTGCTAATATTCAGACAGACAATCGCAATTGATAGGATCCCAAAGACTCCTCGACAGTTACTATCCTTGGGTCTTACGTATTTGCTGCGATGCTGTATGCGCATAACGGCTGAAAATAGCTGTGTAAATTTGGAACGGCGACAATCCTCGGACAATAAATGAGGTATTTAGTGCCAAATGCGTTTTAATGTACTGCGATGATCGTTTAGTGGTTCCTGTAGAAATGGGTCATTTCAGAGTTACTAAATTTTTTTATTTATTCGGTTCCCAGTACTTCCAGGTAAAGAAATAATCGAACCGTTATCACCTATTTTGATTTTTTTACATTTAGTAACAAAATACACTGAGGATAACAACTAGAATGATAGGTAGTATTATGCTTTTGTCACATTCGTCAATCAGATTGTATCTCTATTCGAAGAAAAGATATGGTTTCGCATTCAAAGAATATCTATTACAGTCCTTTCGTCTAATCGAAAAGGAGCACTTGTCAGTATCGTAACAAAAATACTGGTCAGTAAATAAATGTTCTTGTAAGAATAGTGATCGAAGGACATAGATCCCGCAGTCATATTGCAACAGTTATTCATAGCCTCGTCAAGTACCATTGGATAATATTCATTCCAGAAAGCCAAAGCTTTATAATCCACAGAACTTGAGTCACTCATATTAATATTCCTGTTAATGATAAGTATACCAGGATTATCCTCAGTAAAGGGCTCCCACTTGATATTAGGTTGTGACGGGTTACCAAATTTTGCAAAATTTGCCATCATAGTCATCATCACATCAGCCATCTTCTTGTCAGCTGCATTCCATTGTATAGTACTACCAACAGTGTACGGAAGTCCCCAAATAAATTGTAACTCAAACATATGAGGTGCACCAGCCCATTCTGGTACGTCTTTCGTAGCTGATAC
This sequence comes from Calameuta pygmaea, assembly GCA_031762395.1. Lineage (NCBI taxonomy): Eukaryota > Metazoa > Arthropoda > Insecta > Hymenoptera > Cephidae > Calameuta > Calameuta pygmaea. Next base: position 596,858 of record JASANN010000193.1, on the reverse strand, counting down.
CGTCCTGGGTCTGTAATCAAATCTATATACAAAAGCCTGTTCTTTCCTTGAGACTTTTCCAGCCATTAGCGTCAATCCCGATGCATAATTCTTCTCTGTTTGAAAATCCAAATATTTATCCCTCAGTACTGCAGGATTTTGATTAGGTGGATGTGGTCGATAAAAGAATAGAACAGCATCTAGCGCCAAATGTGGCTTCACTTCGCAAGTACTATTCTCATCCGGCATCTGTATGGCGGCTGTTATTTCCTCTTCGATCAGAGATTCGAATTTATCCAAACTAATTTCACCGTCACCGCCAATAGCTTGGCTGTAAACCAAAGCTTGCTCGTTGTTTGTAAATCCAGTCAACAGCGGTACAGCATTGAAATTACCACCTTCAAGTATATCGTTAGGATGTTCTGGTAAAAATGGGTCTGATGAATTCGTTGTCTCCGCGTCCACAATTGGGCCCCATGTTTCAATATCCGAGGATACTCGCACCAGAAGTTCCGCACCAGTTCGGCGTAGACATTCCATAAGCTTGTACGTAGGTCGTCGGATGCAACCAAATTTATCTGCCACAAGGTCAACTATCGGTTCCTCAGCTTCCGGTGTACGTACCGAACCTATGGCGTCACCACTTAGGGCTATCGCTTTTGAAAATTTTCCTCTACTCAATGGACTCAACATGTGAAGTCCTACGCTAATGGCTCCTGAACTATGACCGTAGATTACAATTTTTGACGGTGACCCCCCGAATATTTCAATGTTCTTGCGGATCCAATCCAGAGCTGCTATCTGATCTAGCATACCATAGTTTCCTGGTGCCGCAGCATCCGTTGTAGTAAAGAAGCCTAGGATATTCAGTCTGTAGGCTACCGTGACGACCAATGTCTGTTAAGAATTCAAAATCAAATTAATTTCTGGATTGTTAATTGATAATGGATGAAGTTCGTAAATCCTTATCTCACTCGCTTTAACTCGGCGTCGTCTACATCGTAAAAGGAAACACCGTCGTCTGCCTGGGCCTGTAAGGCCCGACTACAGATGTAAGAGTTTTTTTCCCTTGTGGGCTTATCTGCGAATTATCGCATTTAGATATCATTTTAAGAGTTGAACATGTTAATAAAACATTCACATTTCAAAATGCTCCGAGTCTCAGTGACCCAACGTAGACGCTGCCGGGTTAACGTACATGTATGTATTGGGTGAATGTAGATATTCGAAATATCGATTTAACATTGGGATTTCGTAAAAAAATAGTGTGAACCCATGAGATATGACGATTTCTCTGTAACTTCTAGTGAAACTGGCTACAGATTCAGATAACAATTGTGAATTTATAAATCTCTGCGTTTCGTCCAAAGTAAAATTAGAATACCGTAAAATATCAAAAATTGACAAGTCAACCCGTGACCCTTTACGGATGGCAAAAATTGTACACTATTTTTCCTTATCACACCTTATCTATCTCCCTTCGGTAACTGACCTTCTGCTTGGTGACGAAAATCGATGCATCCCAAATAGCAGGCGTTCCGGTGTTAAAGTCGCCACCGTGAAACCAGACCATCACCGGCCATCCATCAGGGGGTCGGTTTCCTGCATTAATTGAACCTCTACTATCGATCAAAACTTTAGAGATTAATTAAAAGGATTTGATCCCTTAGCGATTGTATTTAAAATATTTGTCAAAATTACTATTTAAAATATTCCTACTGATAATGTTATTTCAGATAAAATTTTATCCTGATTACAGACACCCAATTTGGATGTATCATCTATTTATATAATTCAGAATTACAGAATTTAACGAAGACTCTGTCATGGTCACAAAGGGGAAGTGAAATCTACCAGGGACACGCAACCCCTGGGTAATATTAGGTAGACGCGTTTGTTAAATATCATCCCTAAACTACTTGACCTCGTCTTGAGGGTAGATACGAAACTTTCTGCGAGTCTAATTTGACTAAAGCTATATAATGATGATGATGATGATGATTCACCTCAGTGTACAAAGCTCCGAACGAAGTTCTCTATCCCTTACCGTGGTATTTTAACATGGGTCAAAACGGGACAGAGAGTGGTCTCTTAGTTGAGTTTGAGCCTCGTCCAAGAAAATAATGCAAAGGAAAGGTTTCGTGACTGCCTTCGTATCTCGACATCTCTTCGGCCCTAAAAGATCGCGTGCCACTACGTGTACTAGTTATTGTTGTCGTTACTACTTATATCGACCAACAGACTGTGAGGTTCGAATGCTTGATTTAGTTTGAGATTCGATTAAATATGTATTTTTTTTTATTGTTCTCAGAGATTATGAAAATCTTAGTTGTGTACGATTATAGATTTCGATAGTCACTGTTATTTCTACTATAGATACGTTCTTGATGGGGATGTAGTCTGTATGCAATTTTTTGACTATTCAGAGCGTGACGAATGATTTGATAATTGATCATTGAGACAGTTCAATGATCTGGCATTAAAATGGAGAATTATCATTGGAGATATAAAAGTATTGACACGCCATCGTTTGTAATTATTTAATTATTCAAAAAACAGAATTCACGGCAAACCTTGGTACCAGTAGCAGTGGAGTTTATTACGGTTTTCTTTCAGAGAATCGCATGGTACGTGTAACTAACCTTTAATTAAGTACAGTCAAAACAAAGAAAAAAGTCAAGGGAAAAAAAGTCAATATCTTAAACAATATTATGTATATTACAGAACTCACCATCAGGAACGAAGACGTTGAGGAAGAGACAGTCCTCGCTGAATCCAGGATCTGGCTGGTCAGGTGGAAGCAGCTGTATATAATGAATCTCGTGGAGTTTCCGATTGCCGGAAACTTGCTGACAAGATGGTCCAAACTGTGTAGCTGTTCTGTTCCCTGTCCAGGACGGTAACGGGTTGGTAACCGGGGCAGAAAATCGTCCTGGGCCTATTGGTGGTTGAGCATACGGGATACCCAGATACTGCAAAACCCTTTGTGTGCGGGTCAGGAATATCTAAAAATATATATAAAAAAACACGAAAAATTATATATATGTATAGAAAAGAATATTCACGAAAAAGAAATAACGATAACACATTTTTTAAAATTATTAATTATAACACTCAGTTGTTCGACCTCTTTGCCAATCAGAGTTCCTTGCTCAGGTATCTCTACGATCGCGGCCTCACGACTGATTCCTTGTCTCGCATGGGTCCTCTGGGTATAAACCGGCGTAAGGATACCAAGGAAAAGAAACTCCTGGAGAATCGCCGACAGGAACCACACGCTGTACTTCATTTCGATGACTGACTGAATAAACTCTTAGAATATTCCGTGGGTGGCCGGACCTGGTGCGACGTCTTGCGTGACTCGAGGTATCCAGTTTTCCTACGGGTAGACGTCGGGGCGCACGAGTTTCAGAACTCCAGAAACCTCTATGTACTAGACCTGCGCTGTGAACTACCCTTACGGCTCTTTTTCTTGGCACGATTCATCCCTTACTGTACCGAGCATTGGTTACCCTATACATATATGAGCCACAGTACATTAACAGGCGCCGAGCAATTTCGCGAGGAAGTTACATGGGAATTTATCGTTTTACTGTGAACGCTAGACATTTGGATTTCACTAGCAATATTTCTATATGCATTCCATAATTTGGATTATTATTCGCATACGAAAGTTAACCGATTTACTTCGTCTTCGCGCGATAACATCGGTCTGCCCTATGGTAAAATGAGACAAGGCATGTTCTGACGCATCTACGTCGCAGAGGACCAATAAGCTGTTGCTCGAAAATTCCGTCACCCCTGCCGCGTAATTTGAAAGAAGCCGCAGAGATTTAACTGTTGAAAAATGTCGTAAAAAATATTATTTCTAATTAAAATCTAATTTTAGCCCTATGGATATTTTATAGAGTCCTGAAAAATGAAATAAATTTTAAATTTATAATTATGGTTATACTTTAATACCGCAAGAGTCTTTTACTGTTACAGCTAAATGTACATAGCATGTTTAATTGAAAAATGATACTCTATGGCGATTCACGGATATATAATGTATTTAAAAAATAAATAATTAATTGTCGTATTTATTATGCACAATACAAATCTCACCACGCACTTCACATACGATCAGGATCAGGTTATGAGGGGTTATGGGATGGGACACATATGACGATATAAACATGGAACAATGAAAAATGGCGGAATCTTTGGGCTGCGTAGAAGTGGTCGAAAATATGTCCATAAACTGAACATACCTTGTCTCATTCTATTATGGGTCTACCTGCAGTGGACGCTTTTCATATTAATATTCTATATGGCTTATCGTGCGATCTCATGCTCCTTTGACCTGAAAACTCTGCGGCAGTTATTACCAGGTGTGAAGTTCATTTTTACTCGAAATTTTTCATAAATCATTATGCGACTTGACCTGGTAAACTTTGGCGGAACCTGGAGTTTCTTTGAAAATTAATTCAAGGGTCTTTAGCCTCTGTGAATGTAGCAGCGAAGTCTGCACGCTATATCCTTTAGATGGCATCTTTCTACAGTTTATAAGCACTGCGACCTTGAAGGTTTCTTGGAAATATATAAAACCGTGAGGTAGTAGATTGGGCGAATCATAAACCAGCCAAGTTTTAGTCGTTCGGGTTGTTACCTGAATTGGAGAAAGACTTTTTGCATCGTGGCCTCGATTTAATTGCATTGGTTGATTAAAGTCTTGCTCGGACTAATTAGACTTTCGATCCGGTCTCCAGTTATATGCGAACGATCGCACGTAAGATAGCTTAACGCTTCTGTGATTAATATGAAATATTTTTTCTAATTTTTTTTTTTAAGATTAATTTGAGATTATAATAACACGTCAATGTCACGCTGCACCTATTAAAGGCTGCATTTACCGCGACCTTTTGATAACGCGAACTTTACAGCGATCTTATGCAATGCATAATTTATAAATCCTCAAAGTTTTGAATCTGATAAATATATATGGCCTATCGATGATTGATCTATGTACGTCAATGCATACATTACGATTTTGAGGAATGGAAAAGTTGCGTGCTAATAAAAATCGAAGTTTTATCAAGCAAATTTGCAAAAAAAAAAGGTATGAATTAAAAAATTGTAGCTTTTATTGGAAGTCCGCATATAATATTCTTTATTTGTAGAAAATATGAATTTTTCATGTCATCTACATTCCTTATGAATATTTATTATTTATATACATATACATGTATTTTTCATACAGTCTTATTAGACAACATTTTATACAGGTTACAACGAATTTTTCAATGTTCTATAGTCAGCAATTTTATAGCCATTATTGTCAGTCATGCTATTATTGATTTTGGTACCAGGAAGATTTTGATCTTCCTTTACCTTATTCTAATTATTCGGTGCGTCAGTGCATTGAGAAAGGAGTGATAAGCAACCAATAGAGAAAGGCAATGGCCGCCTATAACTGGCAGCAGCAGTAACAATGACCGTAGTGCGCGCGCCCTGCTGATCTGTGCTTTTGTCATCTTTCATTCATTTCATCCACTCGTCCTTTAACATAACCATAAATTGTAATATAATTGTACCTGACATATAAATCTTTCAAAGCCACGGGAATAAATGAGAATTTTTCTATATAATTTTCCAAAGATATTAAAAAACACGGATTCATTACTGACTCATTTTTATTAGTATTACAAAAACAAATGTTATTACCCACCTGCATTCTGACATCATTCGTTTGTTGAGTCAGAGGATCATCGTGCACCAAAGTTCTTGTACAATGTGGGTGGAGTTAAGCTTATAGAGGATAATTCTTTTTTTTATTAATTAATTCGCGTTGTATCATGTTCGCGTTATGGATCTCATTAATTCTTGGGTGCCAAGTGTATGCACAAAATTATACTGGATGTCTGTGGGATTCTGTATTAAATGAGGATGTACCATCACCTAGTTTGGGATACACCGATTCTAGCTCTATGTGCATTGAAGAATGTCGCTTTCGTTACTACATGTAAGTTAATAGTTATGATGGTCATGTAATATTATAGTTTCGTTAAAAATTGTTTGGTAATAATGGATATCTTATAGCGAGAGACTAAGTAGAATATCGGAGGGAAAGTTAATGTCTGAAGTTGGTTCATTTTTAACTTGTTTTCTAGGTTCGCAGGTGTAATGAATGGTCAGCAATGTTATTGTAGCAGTAAATTTCGTCCACACAGTCAATCAGATAATTGTACTGTTATTGAGGTGCACGCTACTGGCCAAAAAGGTATGGGTTTTTTAATCCATTAAATAATTCTGTACCTCCATTGTTTCCTTAAGAATGTAGAGATAAAGATATTTAATACTTTTATAGGACCCAGTCCACCAAGAGGAATAAAAGTAGATCGTGTTAAGCCTGATACTCTTCGGATTACATGGGAACCACCTGATATACCAAATGGAAATCTTACATCGTATACCCTTCATGCAAAGGCTATTAAAACATCATATACGTTTGGTGTACTCCCTACGATCGAGTACAAAGTTGTAGGTGGTTCATCAAACAGTACTACTTTGGGAGGTCTCCAACCTGGAACAAAGTATAATATATCCATCATTGCCTCCAACACCGAAGACAGTGGTAGTCCAGCTTTTGCTATAGCTTGGACTCCAATAGGTCCTCCAAACAAACCAGCAACTCCAAAAGTAATTGACAAAACCAAAAATACAGTAACTGTTGAACTAACAGAAGGTACTAGCGAATACGGTCCTGTCAGTGCTTATCAGGTAGTCGTAGTGCGACCAGGCACTATACCACCGATTGGAAGTGACGTAGTATATTCAGATTATGACAAATCTAATCGTGATGGCTTAGGTTATTACATAACTGGAGAATTCGAAGCAAGTGATTTTTTCAAATACAAAAGATTTACAGTAGGTAATGGCAAGATGATAGGAGGATACCTCAATGTTCCGCTGGAAGCTGATATGCAACTTCCGCAGATAGGATTAGTGATTGTATCCAGAGTTCGAGGTGAGATACAGTACAGTTATTCGAATTTGACAAGTAGTCGGCATCATCTTCAAAAAGCAGAAGAATCCCAAATGGACAGCACTGCTATTGCATTATGTGTGGCCATTGCTTTACTAGGATTATTATTGATCGCATCTATACTCGTTTATTTTATACTGAGACGTAGACATCGTAAGAGACACATGAGAAAGCTACCCGAGCAGCAAGAACTAACATTGCAAGGTCCAGTCTACGAAGTGGACAATATGGCCTATATTCCAGAAGACCTGCCGGAGAGAACAAATCATTATCAGGAACTAAAGAACAAATTATGGAGTATACCTAGAAACCTATTAACAATAGATGCCATGGTAATACAAAGAGGCCGTTTTGGTACCGTGCACATGGGAACAGTTCAAAAAGATGGAACCCCCATAAACGTAACAGTTCACAGTATAGCAGACGGTTTGCTTAAATCCTCTGACAAGAAACTCATGCTCCGAGAACTGGACGTCTGCATTCGAGCAGCAAGTACAAAGTACCTGGCTGGTCTCGTTGGAACCTGCGAGATACCAGACACCTTATATGTCGTCATGGAAATGCCACCGCAGACCCTGAAGAATCGACTACTGGCAGCAAGATCCGGTGACGCATTTCCGGTTGATAAAATGTTACCAATTAGCGCATCTGTGGCGTCCGCGTTACGTCACCTTGAGCACAATAAGATAGTTCACAATCGTCTCTGCGCAAGAAGTGTAGGACTTTGCAGTGATTGGAGTCCTAAGGTCATGGGTCATGGTATAGCGAAGTACGCCCTGGAGGATGTGAAGTACGCGCGATGGACGGCTGTGGAGTGTTTTGAAAATCAAAAGAAGCATCAGCCAGGTGTTGTATGGGCTTTTGGTGTGTTGCTATGGGAAATGCTGTCGATGGGAGGAACGCCCTACGCTAATCTCAACTTGGAGAGTGACGTAGAGGAAGCGATAACACGAGGGGAACGTTTACCACAGCTTCCGGATGTACCTGATCCTCTCTACGAAGTGATGCTTTCCTGCTGGCAGTGTGATCCTCAAGAACGACCAACGTTTGATGAACTGATTCGATTGGTGAGTTTCTTCGTTGGTTTTTTTTTTTATTCATACAGATCTTGCAACTTTATTGTTATTTTCAGGATACGTTAAGCGTATGTCCAATCAGTTCCATTACCGAACCATACATTCCGGAATTGGAGTTAAATTGACTGCATAAATTCTCAAGAACATAGATCTCTTATTGGATCTCTTTTGCGTGCCAGGGTAAAATTATTTTCGCGCACATTAAGACGCTCGTACTTACTTAATGTTCTTCAGTGAACATTCACAGAACTGTCTGTGTAAATGAATTTTTTATACATATTTTTAAACTCGATAAAACTTACCATGTGCAAATTTATCGGAGTTACGCCTGAACAGCTGTCGGATCTGTTTTATCGTACTTTGAATATCAAAGTATTAATTTTATAAGTTATTTTAACATATTCTTTATTTCAAGTAGTCATCCCTGTAAGATATATTAACGACACTATTGTACTTTCCGTCCACTTTTTACATGTTAAGGAATAATTTAAAGGTCAAGTAAGGTACGATCAATGACAGCTACTGCATCATTTATAAAAGATATCTTAAATAATTCATCCATTGCGACCAGCATGATTCATTGAATAATTTAAATACATTCCAAACATACATTCCATTCTCTTTTTAAGTATTGTTTTATTGCGTTTGACTTTTAAAATATTTTTATTGTCTCACGTGAGTTTTAAGATGAAAATTGTAAAAAAAGAAGGCGAGTAGAAATATGTACATTGCGTAAATAATGTATCAGCTTCGTAGATGATATTAAATCTCAGAATTACTTTGCTCTTTGTGGTGGCACTTAATAATCATCGAAAAAATTACACTAAGTATTCAAGTACAAACACAAAATCATTGAGCCTAAGAAAGTGTAAGGATTATATTCTTGGTACACGTTTGTACAACATTTAAATTAATTAGTGAAAAATCTTGTGTATGCCAATACTGTAATTTTGATTGATACTCTAAAAACCGCATTTTACCTTTAATTACGATAACTTTATTATCTAAAGTCATTCTACTAATAATCGACTAAAACATTTTATAACGCTGCATGTTGTGTTCTTATATTAATGTTATATTAAATATTTAACTAACACAATTTCGTCGATTGATATTGTTTCCTTAATTATCTATACATAACATGCACAGACGAATCAAAGCACCATCAATAGACACGTTTATGTTGTACTACATTGTCAATCTTATAAAAATGAGATACGTCAGTTTTAATATAAAATCGGGCTTTCTTAATATTTTAAATACTGACTTCTAATTCCGTGTGCTCATTACCTGTCACGTTGGTGGCGGCGAGGACATTTTACTGGAATGAGAGTGAGTGGGTTTTGGTAAAACATTTGGTATTTTGCTACTAGCTGGACAAAGAAGTTGTTTGTATGCTTCACGATAAAACTTATTAGTGCCAGCATAAATGAACGGATTTATGACAGAAGAGGCCCAAGCAAGTATGGAACTAATGATATGTAATATGGGAATTCGCATTTTATCATCGACAACATTAACAAGCATGAGCGGCATGAAGCAGAGAAGAAAACATAAAAATATTGTGAGCATCAGTCTGGTCACCCTGGAGTCTTCACGACGATGAAATCCATCTCGTCGACGATTTCCATTCCCGTGAGCTTCCAAATTCTTGCGACTCTTGCGTACTCTCCAATAAATACAGAGATACGAGACAATTATCACCATACAAGGTACAATGAATGCCAGTACAAAAAGAAATTTCTTAGGACTTTTTCCATCCTTTTTAAGAATCGTACAAGAGAATGTCGTTCGGTCCAGTCCAAGGGTTCCCCAGACTCCAAGTAATGGTGGAATTAACAAAGAGAAGCTAAAGGTCCAAATGACAACCAGCATTAATATTATACCGCGTATTGTATACAGTCTTGCATAACATTCTGCAGATTTTGAAATTAACACGTATCTAAAAAGAAGAAAAATATATTTTTATCTCCAACATACAACAGTATCTGTAACCGTTTTAATGTAAGACATATATAATTTTAACAAACCTGTTTATAGTTATGGCGACCATGCTGAGTAAAGACACAGCAACGTTTCCATAGAAGAATAATGGAAAAATCTGACAGAGGGTCTCACCGAGTATCCAAGCCTCGTTCAAGTACCGGCTGGCAGTCAGTGGTAAATTTATCGCACAGAAAATCAAATCCGAGAAGCAAAGACTTATAACGAAAGCGGTGGTCGCGTGTCTTCTTAATCTGGCGTATCTGAGGAGAGCAACGACTGTCGCCAGATTTCCTGAAAGTCAGTATCACCATCAAGTTCTTATAAAAGATCCGAAGAAGAACTTAAGATATATTATGCAATAATAGTCGAACGGTCGAACGGTCTTCTTGTAATAAAATTCCTTACACGTACGCCAGTCGTGTTAATCGAGTCAGCTGACGAAGCGCCTGTGGGTCAAGAGGCGAATACGTGAGCGCGAACATTTAACGATAGAAAAAAATAGAGAACCGTCGAAAGAAAGGACGTAGAGTCTAGTTAATGGTGGCGTTGCTCATTGTTACGCACGTACTACGAAAAATTAATAATAAACTCAAATACCATGTACTATTATTATCAATGAAGAAATGAATTATTTTCTACGATATATCTGTAAGCTCCGTAATATCAATTATGACAGTATTTCATACATGCGTAGTCATCTCTATGTATTCTTGCGTGACTTTTCGAAGCATATGTCACGTACTCTTATTAAACATTGTGACAAACCACGACTGCATTCGATTCCGTTCGGTCTATATTATTTGCATAATATACTTTTCAAGCTCTCGGTACGAGTAATTTATTGATTTTAAATTTACTTTACGGTTTACTATCGTAATATTCTTACCCAGTACGCCAACAATGCTGAACACTATTGCACATGCTGCTGCGATTATCGTTACAGCCCTTGGGAAGGATCTATCGTATATTTCAGCCTGCGTGGCTCTGAAGATCGATTCGTTTACAGGCAATTTTTCCATTACCCAGTCACTCGACACTTTCCATTTTTTTTTCTTCTATTTTAACCTCCGCAAGATTATCTCGTCAGTCTTACCGAAATCGGCCGATTACTCAGCTTTTTAATAAACTAAGGAGCCCAGGGAACTGCGATTGCTGTTGGCTTTTCAGAGACTGACGACCTCCGTTTCATGCACACTCCTCCGACGTTCTTACGTTCCGCGTCTTATCTCCACCACTCGAATTAACTCACGCGTCTTTCCCGCCTCCTTTTTCGTTCAGAGATCAAGCTCAGGCAACAGCGAGATCAAACTTAGCTCCGAGAGTAGCCCTTTTCGTTGTGTCTAGTAACGACGATAAACGTATCCATCAAGTAAGACATTCGTTAGATAGGAGGAGTCTTTTTAACTTTTTTTTTTGGTTTTAACTTCTTGCAAGACGTAGTGACTTTAATTATATTTATTAATCTTTTGTATTGTCTTTGTCGTAGGGCGACGACGAACGTCTACTCGTACTCTTGCTGAGTTCTGCTACTGACTCAGGATCAGAATTTCGTTTTCAATTCACCAGGTAACTGCCGATTGCGTTTTAATACGTGGTGGGCTGACTTGAATGCGACCTCGTGGGTCCAGGTCGCTTATTGGTGGAGACCTGGGGCAGCTGTTCAGTTTCCCCCTTAGAAGGACGACAATCGGTACAAGTTTGCTCAATGGCAAATAGGCTATGGTCCTGGTACGTAAGTCCTATACAAACTCGTGGATCCTTTAAGGATGACTGAGGTAACGGTTTCTACGGTCATTAAATCATCCTGCTGGATGGGAATTATTTTTGAGGTACTTGCATCACTGATGATTTCCATAGGTACATTGCTTGTGCCAATAATTGAGTGTGGCAGTTAATTTTTCTTTTTATGCAATCTATCTCTTTCTATTTCACTCATTCATTTGACATTACTGTATTCAATTTTTCATTGCTTTTCATTAGGAAAAACTGCATCTGCAGGAAGTTTAGGTATGGACTCCGGATGATGTTTATTTTGTAAGATTAGTCCTATCAGTCTAGGTCCATAGTAAATTCCGTTCCTGGAGAAAATTTTTATGCTACGCCTGTTCGTGGTGGCGATAACACTCAATGTCAATGGTGTTCCTCGTGATAATGCACAGGATGAGAAAGAGAAACAGAAAATGAGAAGCATAGTCGTAATCATAAAGACGGATAACATATGTACAAACACAATTTCCAAGACGATTAATAGTCAGCTTCGTGTTAGTTCTCAACTGGAACTAGAACAACGTTCACATAACTCACATAAGAATAAATTTATCAAAGGTACATTTTTAATTTTACACTGTTTTTGTCCCTTCAAAATTTGCATTGGTACAATGAAAATTTTAACAAATATTTGTCACCCCCCCGCCCCCCCATTTTCTGGCAGGATTCAATAATTTCTTTACTTATTGTTTAAGTCCCAGTTTGTGTTATGGTGCTAGGTTTTTTTCTTTTCAATAATTGTATAGAATTATTCATTCCCACGTCTAGTTTTCATATGACTTTACTTTCCAAAGGCCTTTATGGTTGAGAGCCAATGGTCGGGAGTCTGAATGAGCTCATTGTGCGGACCCTGCGGGATCCATACTTCGGTTGAATTCAACAAAGCTCCCCATTCACGGAATGCCTGCGAGAAGCAGCCTCCGTGAAGGAAGAGGGAGATTTTAGAAACAGCCTTAATGAGGGTGAAAAAAAACTGCGGTCATGTTCTGATATCATTTCTACTGGATGATTATACAATAAGTCAAATTCAGTAAGTATATAAAGATAAAATATTCTTAATCAATGTATTTGTAAGAGTTTGATAAGCGACTTATATTTTACACAAGTAAAAAAAAATTATAAAGTTTTTTTTTTTAATATTAACGGGTGATCCATAATCTTTTGTGATACAAAGGAAGCGGCAGTGATGACGACGATTTGGCATTATAAAAATTTCCACGGGGAATTAATGATCCTTCTTCTTAGTCCACTGCGCCAGTATTTTTCATCCAAATGGATTTCGAGTACAATTTTTAGAAACGATTAAGCACAGTTGACTCGGTGACTATTATATACTGATATTGCTATCTAAATTTTAATGTGTTCTTGTACATAAAGACAATATCGATGCTCGTGTCCTTTCATTAATTTTTCTATATAATATTTATCAGCTGTATAATTGCAACAAGATATTAAATATAACGATTACAAGGTTTTGGTTAAAGCATTAAAAATTGTCATTCTTACATATTAAATGTCCGTCATTATGGAAGAACGATACTAGTCGATTACAATGCGTTTAAAGACGAAGAGTAAAGAATCGTTTGAGAATAATTCAGAGAAAAAAAGGAAGAAAAAAGAAATAGTAAGCCTTTTCACAGAACGTTCGTGGCCCAGATCCTCCATCTTGAAGTCCTAACCTTGGTGATCTAATATATAATTAAAGAAAAAAGAGATGCATTTGGCACGGAACGGACAATCTTTATAAACAAGTGAGATGCAGCGTGTAATAATATTTCGTATTTACAGATACACAGTCTCACGATAACGTATAGCCGGTCCTGAACCTCTCGCCCAAGAAGAGTGAATACTGGCCAACGTCGCCATGTTTCCAGAAAAGTGAATTGGTACGCTACCAAATCAGCGAGGTCGACATCCTGAGAGGATCGTAGAAGCCGGAACTTCCCGAAGTAGATTTAATCCTTTTTATTTTTTGTTTACAGCACGCTATATCGTATTTAAGTGGAACACTGTCTGTAGAACCGTGCCTTCTTTTCAATATCCTGAAGATGACTTTCGATTTCTACAGTCAAGGCGTTGACGTCGTCCATAAGGTCGGTCAGCATACGCTCATTGTCCTTATAAACGCCCTCCATGCCATCAAGATCCTTAAACTTAGTGCTGGTGTCAGCTGTGAGTTCAGAAGCCCTTTGCAACAATTGTTTGGCTCTCTGTATGTCGTCTTTGCTTTTGTTCACGCGATGATTTAGAGCATCGCCAGCAATTTTGTACTCGACCCCGAGACGCTTCGTCTTTGCATCGACTGCCCGGGCCTCTTCAGCGACCTTACCAGCCTCCACACCAATTTCCTGATTGACGACAAAGTCATTTTTTAATGATTGCGTCTGGAGATGCTTTAAGCGAGCGTCCAGGGCGTCAACAGCTTCTGTAGTGTTGTCTGCCTTCGTTTGGGCCCCCTTGGTCTCCTCGATTATATCAGTCAGGTCGCGTTCTGATAACTCAATATCGCGCTCGGCTTTGTCAATGGCATCCTGAGCTTGATCCTGGGCCGTTTGTGCGTCAGTAAGCAGAAGTACCACGTTACCAACTAGCATTTGCTTCTGCGCTGCTATTTCCTTTGCCTCGTTTGCTTCGTCCTTCAAATTATTAGCGAGCTCTAGGTCATATGCCGTCTCGGAGAGGATCAGCTCAGAGTTGGTAAGAGAGCCGACGATGTTTTTAATTTTATCCGCTAAATTCTTTATGGCGTCGGGACGCAATTTTATGTCTTTATTCAAGACTTCATCTGCCAGGTTGCGCACCATTGTTGGTGTAGACTGGTCCTCGTTCAATGTGCTCCAGACCTTGTCGTTGAGGTCAGTCAAGTTTTTCGTGACGCTATCAGAACGGTTTCTGACATCCCAGGCAATGTTGAAGGCATCCTGAGCATTTGACCTTGCAGCGATGGCGTCTTGCTTCGCTTGAATCATCTATAGAAGAAAAAATATTATTTGAGATAAACTTTCTCCTGCATCTGCCGTTCTTATCTGTACGAATAGAAGTCCCAAGGTTCTGGGCTCTTAAAATAATTCTCGCAGCAGTTTATTCTATCTGGAAACTGTCTTACGTGTCAAGTACTTGGATGGAAACAGATGGGATATGATTTATTAATTATTTTTATCTTATTCGATTGCTTAGTGTTACTTACGTTTCTTAAAAGCTGCTCCGCCTCATCCTTGTGCTCTTTTATCTTAGTCGCCTGTTTAGTAGCTACGTCCAATGCCTGATTAGCCTTCGGTACTGCACCTGCGTCGCAGGACAGACTGCCGCAAGATCCGCACCCGGCACCTCCGCATACGTCACTGCATTCCTTCACCTTCTCACCGCACATTTTCAAGTTTAATTCTGGTACAGAATTTGTGAGCTCGTCCAGTTTCTCATTCAAATTGATCAGCGATTCTTTGTTCTTTTCTTGAGCCTCGTTCACCAACGAGCTGCTTCTTGCTAGTAGATTCTCGGTATTCTTTCTGTAGCGTTCAGCATCTTTCAAAATGTTAGTAGTGGCATTAGCCATGCGTTCGGAAAGCCTAGATTGTTCAGCCATTTGTTGAGTTACAGTCAATGCGCCCTGAACATTAGCTTCCTGGAGTTTAGTCGCATTGGTACGAAGCTCGATTGCTCCCTGGTGAAGATTGTTCGTTCTATTCTTCATGTTCTTCAAAGCAACGTCATCTAGATTTACTCTTTGACTTATATTTTCCTGTAAATTATCTACTTCATCTAGCAAAGTAGCAGAGGCAGTAACGTTTTTACTAAGCTGTTCAGCTAGGTCGTTGAGATCATCCAAATCCTGACTTCTCACGGAAGTGTTGCTAATCAATCCACGTACCTGATCCAGACTGGTGACCATATTCTCAAATTCTAAACTGTACACACCCGTGGTACCGACTTTCTGAATACGCGAAGCCTCACCGATTACGGAATTCGTATGATTTCTCAGTCCGTCCAAGATGATGTCCCAGTTATCAAAACATTCACCGCAGGGCATGCAACTAGGTGCGTATCCAACGTAACTGCGATCACACTGGTCGCATTTCTCACCACCAATACCTTTTCTGCAAATACACTTGCCCGTATGACGGTCACATTGTTGACTAGCGGATCCTGCCCGATCGCAGTCACACGGATAACACTCAATATTAGGATTGCCCCAGTAATTGGTCTGACACTCGTTACAACGACGTCCACCAAAGCCAGGTCGGCATTCGCAAGTACCGTCGAAGGGATTACACTTGTCAGAGACACTGCCCACAACATCACATTCGCAGGCGTCGCATCCTTGACCGCTAGCAATTCGCCAGTGATTCTCCTCACAAGCGTCACAAAGTTGTCCCACCACGCGTGGCAGACATGGACACTGTCCAGTTCGATGATGACAGGACCCAGCATTTCTGTCTGTACCCAGGACATTACAGCGACAATCCTGACAATCTTGATTCAATGCGTCCCCATAGAAACCAGGTTTGCAGACTTGACAGTTTTGTCCATCCGTATTGTATAGACACTGTAGACAGCGTCCTGTATGAGGATCACAGTTCCCTGGTCTATTAAGATCTGTATTCCCACTGCAGTCACATGTTTTACACTCTCCACCAGGTAGATCAGGATTCCCATAAAAGTTTTCAGCGCAGGTGTCGCAACGTGGTCCAGCGTATCCTTCGTAACATTCGCAAATTACGTCATGAGTTTCTGGATCCAAGGAGCAACTGTCGGCGTAGGAATGACCAGAGTTTATGGTTCCTGGACAAGGACATGCTCTGCAGGGTATATCGACTCCAATACGTGGATCGCCATAGAAGGTCTCGTTACAACGGTCGCAGTTGTGACCAGTTGTATAGTCACGACAATTTATACAGGCACCGGTGCGCGAGTCACAGATATCTGCATGACCGTTACATTCGCAGCGCTGACAATGTGGGAAGTTCCAGAAGCCAGGTTCGCACTCGCCGCAAGTTCGGCTGTAAGTGTTTGGTCTGCATTTACAGCGACCTGTTTCTACGTCGCAGAAATTGTCCAGCGCTCCGACGCCATCGCAGTCACAGGGAATACAGCCTTCTGAACCGAAACCATAAGTTCCTGGGGCGCAACGGTCACAACGGCGACCTACCACGTTTGGCTTACATGGACAGACACCGCCGTATTGTTCGCATAGTAAACTGTGAGACCCGGTTGGATTACATTCACAGGCTAAAATAGGAGAGAAAATCTGTTAAATTCTCTAAAGGTTTAATTGTATCTAGGAGCTTTTTGTTAAGAGCCTTCACTTACAGTGAGCTCCGTCATACGCGAAGTATCCAATACTGTTATGATATTTGCCACAGATCTCCATGATATCAGATCTATAATCACCAACGTCGTTGAAGAGTTCGTTACAACGGTAACGCTCGTATTCCTGACGGCGTAGTTCACCCAATGGAGAACCGCTAAAGAAGGGTATAGTTTCGATTCTTGGTCTCAGGACAATCTAGGATTAAAATAAGATCGCTCAGTGCCAATGAACATAATCTGTCTGTCAAGTAAATAATTTCAAATTAATTACCGAATCCACAAGAATAGAGGCTGTAGGTGTGCTGACGTAATTATTGAACTTTCGGAATTGTAATATAACTTTGTATTTTTTTCTGGCCTCTAAACAAACAGAGGGTACAGCCACGGCGCTTCGAGAATCCTGTGGCAGTTGAACCCAGAGTCTGTCATCTTCTGGTACCCAGTTTGCGCACTGACCATCTGGATCCACAGGACCATCCCTTTCGATTATAATCTGAACCTCATCCCAAATTCCTGGTTGCACGGGCTCATATCTAACTACAATATCGTAGTACATTGACTTCCTGATGTCCCCAACAGTGAAGTTAAGGGTTGAACCTTCTAGAGCTCGCATGAACCCTGTTCCAGTCCAGGTGTTGTTCCGCCCATCGCGATATGGTTCTCTGATGACCACTTGGCAATTCTGCGATAGAAATGATCGTTGACTTAGTCATATAGATTGAAATTCCTGTAACCTTTAAGAATGTACATAAGGAAACGTACATCTGAGGCGCGAGCCAGTTCACCCTCGTAGATGAGGAAGTCCAAGGAACCAGTGTAGTAACTTTGCTCCGGTTGGTCACAAGTTCTGCCACTGACATGAGGTCGACAACGACATTGGCCAGTAACCACGTCGCAAGAGTTTTCATAAGAACCACCAGGATCACAATCGCAAGGTTTACAACCATCCTGATCATCAGACAGACCCCAGTACTCGGGAAGGCACTGATTACAGTCGCGTGTCGTTACATAGCGCTTGCACGTACATTCGCCAGTAACCATGTTACAACCCTGATTGCCAATGGTACCCAAAATGTTACAGGTACAGGCTAGAATGCAAGAGAGAATTAAGAGTAGCTGTAAATATTTAATTTTCCATTTTTCTTATAAAAAAAAAACTGTATTACCTTGACAACCATCAGGATTTTCAATATCAAAGTTCCAGTATCCATTCTTGCACCGATCACATCTGCGACCTTCAACATTTGTCTTACAATGACAACGACCGGATTCGTCACCACTAAGGGGGTCAGTTCTGGAGTCACAAATTCCGTCATCCAGGGAACCGCTTGGATCACAATCGCAAGCTGAAATTATTGAACAGATCACAGTAATTACGTTGCTACCATTTAGGCACGACAATAATACAAAACAATGAAATTCACTTACGTTGACATGCATCGTGATCCGATATGTCTCTAGTAACATCATGATAGAAGAACGGTTTGCATTGTTCACAATTCTGTCCTCTTGTATTGTGTTGACAGTCGTCACAAACTCCTCCTGAGACTTTACCTGATCTTTCATAGACGGCCTCGTCGAAGTGACAAGAGTTTGTATGATTATTACAATTGCATATTCTGCAGGCGTTTGTTTGTTTTCCTACAGCAGGCTTCCAGGGTACGTCATTGTAGAAGTCCTCGCAATTTTCACAGTTAAGACCTTTGGTATTATGGGTGCACTCGCATCTGCCATGAACCATGTCTTCCTCGTGGACAACGCCCGGAAGTGGAAGACAACGGGACGCGTGGCCGTAACAGGAACAGGAGCCACGAACAATCATATCCTTGATAGCGTAATAATATTTCTCACGGATTTCAGCCCGATCGTCCAGTAAGTCATCACCAAGTGTATGTAACCTGGTGAAGTTGATCCTGAGATTCGTCATCTTCAGCAGATTCTGTACCTCCTTCGAATAAGGATTAGCTATTTGCAATTGTGGTGGAAGAACCCTGAAGATTATTTCACCATTCGTAGAGGGCGCCACGTTCGAGTAACGCCTCTCGCAGATGACGTCAGTCAATGTCTGTGGTTCTGTCGTCTTGACCCCAGGAAATGATTGTTCGCAATTGTGCGCAAAGTATCGGTAGACCTGCCAGGTTTTCCCAAAGTCATAAGAACGTTCGATTAGCATAGCAGCTGGTCGGAACGTCTGAAAGCGAATAATGATGTGGGTGAAGTGAAACTCGGCTTCCAGGTCCAATTGCAGTGTCACATTTTCTACTCCGTTCTCAGCCTGCCACCAGGACTCGTGACGTGTCCTGAAAACGTCGCATAAAGATGCTATGATTGTCTGTTAGGATTTTTAATGAGAGCTACACGGTCACAGAACCTGTTCAATTCATGCTTATAGAATTCTAATTAAAATATTAAATATCAAAATAGAAGCTAATTACCCAGGCATATATTTTGTGATAATATTTTCCACATTGTGCTGCTGGGTTGGGTGCGATGCGTCACAGAAGAAACATTTCTTGCGTTCCTTCAAATGAGATACGATACAGTATCTTTCTGGTCCACGAAGACCACAGGTAGAGGATGCCGAAAGTCTGTCTTTTCGTCCAATCAGTAAATTTCCTGTTGCTGGGTAACACGAGCTCTGCTCGCAGGGATGTGCGCGTTTTGGATATGAACCTATTAGTAATTAAAGACGCATTACTTTACGTACAATCTTATCTGCTACATAAATCATTATTATTTTATACCTGATCACCATATAAATGAACCATGAATTACATGTAATTTTATTAATTGACAATTTTAGTTAACAAGTGTTAAACCTTAATTGCTAACAAGTATCGATACTAACCCAACTACCAGAACACCACAATTATTAGTTGTGCTCAAGTATTATTTAGTGTCGTGTGACTACCTGTATTTTTTTAAATATCTACGTTAAAGAGTGTAACGTCCATTCGTTTATCCTGAAATTTCTTGGCATTATTTTTTTCTTTTACTTTTTTTTTAGTAAATCTTTACTAATATAATTATTTTCTTTCAAAGCGTTTCTAGGAGATATACAATAATTATTCGCATTGTATAGACAGCGACAAGTGCGAGGTGGACTATGTTAGCGATAGTAAAAAAAAATATTTAATTGTAAGTTATTGGTGCTCGTGTCCGATATTGAATACGAATTAAAAAAAGCCAGCTGAGCTACCTCGAAGTTTCGGATAGATCATCGGTATCCGTTGAGGACCTTCAGTCATTACCTCCAAGGGTGATATGTCGCCTCGTCGTATAGATCCTATAAAACCCTCCAATCTTATCTATTGGCTATTTTCTTAACGATCACATATTTTTTCCTCTCCCATTCCGCAGATCCTTAATTTTTGTAATTCACTTATATCGTTATCAGTAGTACAATCGAAAAATAACGCAGTGACAATTGATAACGGTATATAATTGACATTAATTTTTCTCGACAATTCTTATAAATTAATTATCAGGAATTGATTGTAAGTATGAAAAAAAAAATCACCTCTGACTTGCGGTCTGCGGTCTCTGTCTCTGCCATACTGGGCCTCGGCTGGATCTGTAAAAATTTCATAGGTTCGTCTCAATTCTTATTTATCATTAGTATACAGATTGTCAACTGTTAATGTTTTCATGTATGAAAAGCGCGTGGATCGATGCCACAAAACAACACTGGTCAGAGCAAAAGGCAACCTTATCAGGACACATTGAATTTTAGTGTTGCAGACTATTGCGATAAATGGCCGGAAGTTCATGATAGTGATAGACACTGTGTAAAAGACAGGGAGACATTGTTCATCACGTTCACAAGGCAAGTAAGTTTACAACGATAAAGTAATATTTTCTCATAAAGTGCATCGTCAGGAAATATTGTTACTAACGGATTGTATCAATAAAGCATAAACTATGCTTCTATGCTTCTGAATATAGGCACATTTTGCCTTGTCCATTTTGCATCTGCCAAATCTGTATACTTTATAGAGAACGTTAAAGACGTGAAAGATTTAAAATAAATATAGAAGCACAATCTTCACGATTTTACATACATAAGATTTCTTAGGCAGACTTTAAAATAGTTTAGATTTCAAGACTAAAATAAAACTTGCTGCGCTCGCCGGAATACAGGGTCGGAGGGTCGAACTAGTATCTAATCAAGTTGGATAAGAACTTCGACATGTCGCGAGGGGAATGAATGAAAACTAGGGTACGTTACTCGTGGAGAATACTGATTTCATAAGTATCATCTTTCTTTATTCACCAGATGATTTTTCCTTGCCGCTATTTTATTTTCATCTTGATCTATTTCATTATCCGTTACCTATTGACGAATATCAATAATAATCTTATTCGTTGTAAGAGTCGATCATTAGTGAATACGATATAAATTATAGCTACAATATTTCATGCATTCATTCCTAATTAAAAAATTGTACTTCAAAGAATACACTCACCGGTAAGATAAATAACGAGAAAGCCGAGGACGAGAGCGGCTATATAATAGTGACTAGAGGGAACCATCCTGAAATTCCACTTCTTTTCTCTACCTCCGGTCCCTTCAGAACGATCTTAAAGCACCGACTCCATTTGGCTATTTCTTAAAAAAGGAAAAAAGAAAATGACTATAGGCACACCAGAAATATTTTACAATCAGATGTATCTGCCATTGGGATTTCTTAAATGTTTTAAAAATATATTACAACAATCACTAAACACAGCGATCATTGAACTAAACTATCGATTGAATATTAACAACAATAAAATGGCATCAAAGTCTAGAATACTTTCGTATATATATTTTATATGTCTTAAATGTAATTGACTCAGCTATACTCACAGCTTTGCCATTGGTATACAAGAAAGATATTATAGGTACGTACCTGAGTGGCGATCACGTCGCTGGATCCGGTTTCTTGAGGGTTTTCGATGTGTCTGATAGGTGACGTATGAATAGCGCTTGGCGAGGGAGTCTAGAGCAGTGCACGAGTATGAAACACGAAATGAATATTGTAGAGAAAAGGCGAAAAAGGAAAAGGAAAGCCGGTGACGCGTCTTGCCGTGCTTCCAGAGCAGCTGTAGCACTCGGCACTGCTCGTCGAGTTGAGTGCGGAGGTTCGGGGACCGAGGAGACGTGGGAGGGATCGGCTCTTAGGATGGAAACTTGCCTGGAAGTTACCGCCATGGTGGTAATATTACCCGCTTGCTTTTACCAAACAACATTACCGGTAAAGTACCTACTGCAAGGCACGAGGCTTCCCTTCCAATAACTATGAAGTAAATCGCACAAGGACTGAACAGATTAGTCCGCCATTTTTAACCTAGCCTATAGGACTGCTTAAGGCTCTCGTACTATACCTGTACTTCGTACTTACTGCGCGTCGCCGTTCGTTTGCGTCCCTTTCGGTTAAGTACTTTTAAATCAGGCAAACTTTTCCCGGAAGAGAATACTCGAGGGATAAACTTTTTTGGAAAGGTTCTCCCGTGTCCTTTAAATATCTCCGAATAACAGATGTTTTCTTCCACCAGTCCTCAATCCATTTTCTGGTTTATGCTTATTTCATGGCGAAACACAAGATCTGGATTACTGGTGCATCTCCGTTAAATTGGCGTTAGCTATGAGGAAAAAGGTCTGAATTATTTGTAGCTGCTAAATGGTTATGGTTAAACGTTTTATTCTTTAATTATATCATACTGGCTATGCATTTGTGATTTTTGAATGTTCAAACGGTTCGCTCCTGGAATCTCGAGTATTTTCGATATTGCTCGGCTCGACGACCATTAAAGCAACAAACGTTCCAAAATGCCTGTTCAATGAGAAACTGTGCATTCTGTGCGTACTTAAGAATAAATTAAATTGTATATAATCGTTTTGAAGTATATCAACATTAAATGATTAAATCATCAGCGTCCTGAGGTCCAATTTATCGTTTGAACATTTTACGCAGAAACATTAACTGTCTTGCTTGTAGTCGACGTTACACATTGCTGGCTCTGAGTGCTTCAGAAGATGGGGATATGAGGAATATGTGTTTGTACGTACATGATCTTAAGGCAGCATTCACACCAAATTGCACTCCATTGATTGCTTGGATTGTAGGATTGTCTGTTATATAAAACTCAATAACGTTCAAACGCTTAAGGATTTGCATTGATACACAGCAAAACATAAATTCGAATTTTCGACATTAAATATTCATTGGCGTAGGGCTGTATTTTGAAAATTTGAAATTAACGAAGGACTGAATTTTATTCAAGTCATTTCATCAGTACCTTCAGGCTATGACGACTATCAAGAGACATTTGTTCCAGCCCTTTTCTTTCTTGATCGTGTCAAGTACCAACCACTCCTTTTTACTTAAAGTCGTTGTCAGGACTACTGTAAGTACTACTCTAATGATTGCAGTGATTATAATTCGAAAATAGAAGGAAACAAATATTTATTTAAGATTAATAATGAGTATGAAATTTCTCGATTTCGCATTACTTAATCAGCAATAGTGATTATCCTTACGATTTTGATAAATTAATAAAATTCTATATGGTATGTCATTTGATATAGTCTCATCTAGTTGCCTTATGTCATTTGGCGAAGAATTACGGAACGAAATCGACTCTGGCTTGAAGCCGATAAGGATTCTCAGTAAAATAAGAAGTCACGTTACTGTCCGTCGTTCTTCTTATCACACCGATATCGCTTACAAGTACCATCTTCATAGAATAAAGATCAGTTCTGAATTCTACTGTTACATTGAGTCAGTAATACAGTAGCATAATTGAACTTATGAGTGATAACTTTTTTATCACAATATTACACAACGTGGTATATATCATAAATATTTAACGATATAATTTTGAAAAATTATTTCAGAATTTACTCTCTAATGTGAATAACCCTTAATACCGGTCGTTCCCGTTCTACGAAGTTGCCTAACCCCAACTGTACTTGCCAAATAAGGATGCCAGAACGTAGGACGCGTTGTGCAAAGGAAATGTTGACTTTTTAACAGTACAATAACGACTCCTTACAATGATTAATATTATTTTATATTTTATAGATAATTAATTGTAAATATTCAAGAGTAAAAGTCGTACAAGGAATTATTGATGACAAGGATTAAGAAACCGATAGCTTTCCGAGTATCAGGTAAATTTTGATAAATTTTTAAGTAATATAAATGTGACTCTTAGACTCAGTGTACAAGGGGAATATTGTCAGTAGCTTCTAAGGGAATTCATGACTATTTTTAGAACACCCTGTATATATCCAGTCGGTCGGTGGCTTCAGCTTCACACGTGCGGCCCACTTGCATTGCTCGTTCTGCTCTTTGTGTCTCACCAAACGCCCAATTAGACTCTGCTTAACGCGGCGTACAATCGATTATCCTTTATTATTATTGTTTTTCAATATCGAATAATTTCATTCAGGACTTTATTCTTTAATGAGTATTTATAGATACGCGTGTCTCTATTTGTTTTATCAATTCCTCTACTTTCAAGTGACCTTTATTACATAGGTTACTCTATTTTCTAATCACCAGTTACCTAATCAACTAAATATCATTGAAACGAAAAAGATACTAGGAAATTGGCTTCACCAAACAATATCTTATGGATGACGTGATATAACTGAGAAACTCTATGTTTTGTTGTCAAGAGTCAGCATAATACATTCTCTCTGCGTCGTGGATTATGTACTATTGTGTAATTTGGATTTTGCTACTTTTGTATTAAAAATTTTTTTTCCTTCACTTTATTATATTCATTCTAAACGTACCGCGTTTTGGAAGACGCGAAAGGAAGCAAGGAAAGCGTGGGTCGTTATCTCTATGTAATGTCGGTTATGATATACAAGTGCCATTGCCTCCACTTCCTGATCTCTTTCATTCTCTTGTTCTTTTTATCCCGTTAGCACGTCCTACTCCTGTACATGTACTGATACTATATTATGTGAAAAATCGGTAAAGAGCGAACGAGAACCATAAGGAATGAAGTTGTGGAATGGAAATAAATAGTAAATTGAAAATGCCCTCTTAAACGTACATTTGAAAATAAATGTTTTATACTGTAGGTAATAATTAGTTTTTATGATAAAGGTGATTGTGTCTTCTCTTTATTATCGTATGGGCATCTATGTAAATAAAAATGTAAACGGCGAATCAATGGGTGAGCAGAAAATCGAGTAATCGTGTCAGTTTGCGCATTTATATATTCTTATAAGTACGTAAATGATAACGACGATTTCTTAATTATCGATTAGGGTCCATACAAGAATCCTTACATTAATTCACCACTATATGATATCATGTGGATACAATGTCATTATTGTTAATCCAATTGATGTACCGTCAATTCAGGAGGGACGCGATAACATTATGAATCTTACTAGCAATTACATAAAATCTACGTTAAGCGCGCGATTTCGATTCGCATTTCGCGTGACATTTTTCTGCGGATTCGTTATTTTTCGTGTTAATTATTTTACGGTACTTCTCAAAAACGAATCCTCATTAGTATATTCATTGCGCCACGTGTCATCGAAATCTCGATGACTATTGACATACTTTTAATAATTTTTTGACAATTATGAGCACTTGTTTTCTTTTATTATAATTTTTTTTTTTAACTAATCACGTTTTACGTATGTATAAATGTTTTCATGCGCTACAATCATATACACTGTTTACAATAAACGTAAATTCAGAAGAACCGTGATATCTTGAAGAAGTCAATAATATTCTTTTGTTTCTTAAATTTTTCACTTTTCATACAGGCAATTAGCGTATATATTACGATTTGATCTTTTTCTTTTGTATTATTAAGTAGACGCGCGTGTGGCAATTTCAAAATTCACGTGTTTAATTTATGCCTAAAGATATTTTGAAAATAGCAAATCTGTCGAAATTTTTGGGTATTTAATAGATCCTAGTTTTTTAATTAGTCTAATTAGCTACGCTATGAGGTAAAGCAGGACCGGATATGAATTCTCATTGAGAATCGCCTGGAAGCAATGGACGAATATTCCGTCGACAATTTGGAGTTCAATAAATCTCTAAGAACTTGAATAATAATATTTATACAACCGTGCATAATTAATTATCCTCTAAATTACCAGCCGTCATATTGATAAACGTCACGTCACTCGTTCCGCGCAAGTAATACAAGATACTTTCGAACGAACAATCCATCAAAATGACTCCGCGAGCGATTCGAATGAACGAGGTGGGCGGATTTTGCGCACGAGACAATTCTAGAATGAAAATTGACCAAAGTCAAAAACTATCTACATAAATCTAAAAGTTACCAAAGAAAATAAAATAAAAAGCCTCAAGTATCTCAAAGAGTGCACCGACCGACTCCTTAGCACCATTAGTCACTCGATCAGCCACTTCCGGCTTCAATGGTACCAATTCCAGATCTACGATCCATCAAAAAAAAAAAAGTTCCCTAAATGCATCTCAAAATGCATTATCCACAAAGGAGCGAGCGTACAATCATTTCTGCCAAAAGACGTCAATTATTCTTATCATCGATCAACATCCCATCATGATTGATTAATAAAAAGCAATGCGCATCGGGCATCGAATGATTTCCTGATCTCGATCATCAACCTCATGGTATGCTTGATCCTCCCTCTAATTACATAATATCTTCTTTTTAGATATACTCGGCGAACATAATCCAATAGGTGACATTGAGTACAGCAAAGAGGAAAGGGAAGAAGACACGAGAGACCCTGTCGATGTTCAAAGCGCGCATGCGCGCCTTCTGCGCCGGTGTCGGTCCCGGTGGTGGTCCGGTGTTTGACTTCTGCGATCGGCCGGACAGCAACATGGCATTTTCCTGTGTGAGAACGATCTCAACTTGAACGCCGGCAGGACTAGTCCCATCCGTGCCTCGTAAGGTCGTCCTTTCCACAGCCTTCGAGGCACGGAAGTCACTCTCATGCTTTGGAGCGCCATCCAGGCGTGTTACCTTGGTGGCGATGTCGAATATCTTGTCAAGTTTCGTCGTATCCGTTCCAGTGGACGAAGACGGTGGTGGCGGCGGCGGTGGAGGCTTAGACGGTGGCGCATCATTATCACCAAGTACAATATTCACCAGGCAATATTCCATCAGGGCCATGAAGACGAATATGGTGCAGACGGACATGAAGGCGTCCACTGCTTTCAAATAGGACACTGGTGGTAGCGACGCTTGACTCTTGGCATGTTGAGTGGATAATGTCAGCAAGGAAGTGACTCCCAGGGTTACACGAGCCGGGGCAGCTTCCGGTTTTATCCAGAAGGAAACCCACTGAAAGTAATTTCGGTAATCGTTATTTTTCATTCTCGCTTGAATTTTATTTTATTAAACTTACCGACATTATTACTATCAGGCAGGTCGGGACGTAGGTGTGGAAGAGGTAATATCCAAGACGACGCTTCAGCACAAAGACAACCTCCAGGCAGGTGAAGTTACCTGGATGTAAACGACAGAGTTAATGAAATCGTTGGGGATACTCCTTTTGTCAGAAGACTTTGGTTTTAAAACCCACCGGTGGAGTAAACCTGCGTGCAATCGGCTGTGTAATTTTTCACCAGCTGCAACTGGGGCAACTCAATGTTCTCGTCGACGACTAGGGGAACGTCGGGGTCCCACTGGAAGATCATTTCATCCGTCGTGTGCGACACTGTTGACCGAGTTGTTTTGTCTTTATCAATTTGCAAGGATTTTTACGTGCGCCACTACATTTACCTCTTGTGGCCCGTTTAAATGCTACTGCCAGCTCTCTTTACCACAGCTTATATCAATGAGACTAACCCCACCCTGGCGTCAAACTGTGGAACTAATTTTTCATTTTAACTATCGACCGTGCTTCTTTGTCTTTCTGTATCCCACGTTCTCTCTTTGTCGATTTACGAGCTAGCTTTGGTTCACTTTTTAGTTCGCTGCGTTCTTATTCAGAAATTTAACTGATGCATCTCTTCTAGTCTATTTTTAATATAAGAATTGACAATCGACTACTCACGGCTTTCCATCTGTAATTTGCACTCCTGCGTGTCGTGTGGATAAATCAGGAAGTTCATGGCGCAGGATAATTTGAGGGTTAGTCTGAAACGGTACAGTAAATTGGCCAATTGTTCTGTGCAAGGCCAATGATGTGTAAAGGATAACTGGTCTTTGAGCTAATGTAACATTTTATACACGCACTTCACCATGTAGAGGATAGTTTTGTCTTTGTAGAGCCACAGATAGTGATTCGGTATCGTCATAGTTTGGAAGGTGACGGATTTGGCATTCTTGAAGAAGGAATCCGGTCTCCACATATTCTTGAGCCAATCGACTTCTAGCAATCTTAATGAGTATGGTTTAAATTTAAATTTAAAAAAAATATATATATTTAATTGAAATGATGTAAATCTTGTTATTAGTTAATGGAACTGATAACATGATAAGTCAATACTGCTGAATGGCATTGATCTGTCATGTACCTGTATTCGGACGTCATGTTCTCCGGAAGTCGTAGTCTGTTATCCTTCCATGTTTGCGCGAAGAAGATGTCCGCCGCGTAGGTCTGAAATGCAGACAATCGAATTCCAGTTATGCGTCCATGAAATCTTTTGATTCTTTGATATCCATTCGTGGATCTTTGTTGTATGAAGATATTTCTCTACCATTGAATTCTCGTCGATGGAATCGAGACCCATCACTGTCACATGAAAATACACGACTGTAGCTTGGCCATCTTTCTTAGGTGGTCTCATCTTGTCGTAGAGTTTTGGATCTTCTGGTAGAAGATCGAAGAATTCCAAACTTCTCCTGAAATTACCATGGGAATTCGTTTGCTGTGCGATTGGACTAGCTGATGTCCGGTAGCCATTTTGTTGGAGACGATTGGAAAATTTTTTAAAACAAATTCAATAGGAAAACTCCTAGAAAAAACTAATACAAATATTTTCGGCTAATCGTTCAGCATAGGATTTTGACATTGCTTGTATGTATGGATCACCATTAATGGTTGTTTAGCACAATTTAAAATTCAAATTTGCCAATCAGAATCAAAATGGTCGCTTCTGCTTTTTACAGAGGTATTAACAGTAATTATATTAAGACTGCTCAGTGATCGAATTAAGTCGAGAAAGTTGACATTTAAAAATAAGTTGATTTATAAAATTGTATGAATTTTCCATAAAAATATCTTACTGTGCTTCGGCGCTCGTGGTTAAAAAGAATATGAGAAAAAGAGAAGAAACAAAAGCGGAATACATCCCGCCACCAGCGCGTGCCTCGTCCATATCTGCACTTTAGCGCATCTTCTTCGTATTTCGCCAGTAGAAAAATGAAGAATGCAGAAAAAAAATACGTGAAACAGGTGATATCCGACACGGGCTAAAAAATGAGCTTCCCGAAGAAACAATCCGCGTCCCAACCAGTTCACCAAAATTCGTCGAAGCTTCTCGTGAGGACGCGTACCGACCGACTGACTTCTTGCAGAGATTTTGCAGAAGTTGCAAAATCGTTGCCCGGGTGGAGGAGCAAGAGGAGTCTATCAGGAGGTAGAGGAGAAGGTACATGAGTTAGAGAAGCCAGAGGAGCACAGTAGGTGGACCCTAGAGGTACCACCCACCCCTGAAGAAGAGGGGTAACATCGTGACGTTGTCAGGGGGACGATTCGATGGAAGGGTGGATCAAAGTATTGTAGGATGCTGCGACGAGCTTAAAGAAAGAAGTGGTGGTAATCCCTCTGGACTCCATCACGGTTCCCAATTCAACTCCCCTTTGTACCCCAATGCGGTATCTGACGACTTCTCGCCCAAGTGTTACCACTTCAACCTGATGCCAACTGCCTGGTTGCGCAAGGACCATCTTCCTGTTCAAGAGTAAGCGAAGACACCCAAAAATCTCAAATCATCAGCAGATCAAGTTTCACGTGACCTCACACAGTATCGAACAACAAAAACATAAAGGTCACATCGTTAGCGTTCATAATTTTTTTTTTGATGACTTTTGTAACCGCTACTAAAGATATGGCGGCTAATCGTAAAGGCCACCGGGACACCCTGGAGTTAAAGGGTTACCGATAACCTATAACGACGTCTAGGTTACCTTCATGGACTAGTTAAAATCTGGTTAAAATGCCAGTGCCTAAACAGCAACACTTTAAGTGGAAGTCGTGAATACCAAGAGCGCCTCCGCTCTCACACCCTGGTAACTGTCGCTATTTGGAGACCGCAAGAGCGGCCGAAGCGACAAGCGAGTGAGCGGCCGACATGCTAGTCGATATATCGATCGTCGAAATTGTGCCGCGAATAGAAAGCGTCGTTCCCTGGAGTGGCCACTCTTGAAGGAGGAGGCTCAAGCCCGTGGGACCAAGCCAGGGTGTAGAGCAGAGTGTGTTAGGGTGCCTACTGTACGAACCCAGTACCTAGGCAATACGAAGGGGTTGAGGAAGATAAGTATCTCTCAGCTATATGCGCGTCGCGTTACAATGTCCGCAATTACGATCGTTAGAAGTCGCTACGAGGTAAGAAAAGGAGTTCACGAAGATCTCGATTTCAGTCCGTGAGTATAGAAATCTTTTTATTTCTCTCACAGACATTTCTTTATTTTCTGTTTACAGGATTACCAATAGCCGTAGAGAATTTTTAAGCGAATCTAAAGCACGAAGCGTGTGACTTGCTGCGCCACGAATGGCTGATACGGCTAAAGTGGCGTCGCCTAGTGTCGATCCTGCGTATTAATTAGGTATCGCCACATCGGTCCCTTACCGAGTGGCAAGCTTGGCGCCACTTGATTCCCAGAATCTGATGAAACCTTGGAGACGTAATATACCGGTAACGAGACATTGAGTACTGTTTCCGTCGCAATCAGGTCATCGAGTCTATACCGAGAAGAGTACTGTCGGGTAGTTTCATGCTCCTTCAGAGATCCATCTCACTCCGCATTCTGCCCCAGTAACGACCGCAGTCTATGCGTCAGTACTCTTGCTGACGTCATTTCCAAGAGGCTGACAACCTTGTAATCGATTTAATATCTTTTAACGAATACTCCAATAGTAGGTAACTGTCAAAAAGAATATACAGATCGTCGACCGACGTAATACCAAAATAATTTTTTTTTATTTTCAGAAATAAAAGACACGCACAGGTTCTTTAAGGTTAGTCCCTATAGTCAAATAACCCTAATCACTCTCTACCAACAGTAAAGTCCCTATAATTGTACAATCGTCTTATAAATTTCTCTCTCATACAATAGTCTCTCTTCAAGTCAAACCGGATCTTCTTACTTTTTGCATCTTTCCGTAAATTAGATTCCTGAAACCGCTGTCAGATAGCACTTATATACAGAGGCAGTTTTTCGCGAACGTCAGCTGGTGTTCGCTACGTATGTAGGTAGGTACTGGCTGTCTGGTAGGTATGTAGGTAGTGCCTAGGTGGAAAGGTAGGTAGGCCAGAATCGTAGCCGTAGCAGCCGAGACTCGCTGAGGAGCATTTGAGATGGTTGAAGACGATGCACGATAAGCACGCTTCGTCTCTCTTTCTTCTGACCTCATACCCTCTCTGTGCCTTATCCTTCCTTCCTTCCTTCCTTCCTTCCTTCCTCCCAGTCCTCATCCTCGACTCCCACATGACAATGCAACCTTAACCTCTCTTTCTTTCTCTCTCTCTCTCTCTCTCCCCCGCACGACCTAACAGAACCTTCCAGCTATTTCCTAGCGATTGCCAATTGTCCTGCGACTGCCAGCATAGACGCTTAACAACGTTACAACTGTCTACTTTTTTTTCTATAGTCTTATCTTGCAGTATTTAAAAAGAATGTTTTCTTACACGCCTTGCTATTTTATTATTGCATATAGTATTGCCTGGTACATACTTTTCAGTGCTCGACTAATGAGTAAATATAAATTTATACTATACGTACCGTCGGTCAGGCTGCGGTTGATGTCGCTGCGATTCTCGCGGAGCGAATTTCCTTCCAACATGGCGGCTGCTACTCGATGCGAATTCAGTTCGAGATTGACGAGAGGTAGCGAATAAAGTGTGATCGTTAATTAAAAGGAAGCAGTCAAAGTCAGTGTCGGTAGGATAGATGACATTTATTTAATTATTCATAATTATTGTTTACGCTACTGATACTATATTTATATATAGTTTACCTACAATTATGTCAATAATTATGCACGAATTCAAAGGATGAGTGAGTTTCGCGTTTATAGCCTGTGTCGGTGTTACAATCTTTTTAATACGTAATGGAGATGATGCCGTGCCGGTTTTTTTTTCTTTAAATATCGATCTGCCGATCGACGATCGGTCATTGACGATATTCCAAGTGGATGTAAATTTATAAGATTTAAGGATCACTCTGTCTCACGAGATTCTTTATTGTGCATGTATGAACAGTCGAAAATGCAATGGACAATTTTTTTTGGATGCATTTGCGACCTCATCTGTAGATTATTTTACGACTGTCGCGAATGTGATAACGAGATAATTTTTAAGAAATTTAGCCATTAAATTCTCCGTATCATTTATTGTTTCGACATGCACACCCCTACCTTTGCTAATTATAATGTGAGCGAGACGCACGCAATTCTTTCGGAACGTTTTTTCGATTTTATTTTTGAAAAATTAAACTAGGGTACCCCGCACGACCGGGCCGGTCGTACAGTCGTGTATGATTAATAAAAAAAAACGATCGATCGAACCGCAAAGATCAATTCGATTCGACAAAATTTTGTAGAATCGTTAAGTATCAAATTTCGCGAATATTTTATTTTTCTTCACTGCAAAAATAAACCTCTTCATTGTAAATTTTTATTTTTGATAATGCCTCAAGAGTCTGATGAATAAAAACAAAGGCTTCTAGTACTTGCGTCAAGTACACCTCAAGCAACCGTAAGGTACTTAACGAAAAAAAAAAAAAGAGTGGTAACCGTCTGAACAGCGCGAAATAAGAAAATCGGAAATTCAAATACCACTACATTAATATGCAGAGAATAAAATGCGCAATTACCATTATTTCATGAAGAATCTATGAAACTGCACACGGACTATTAAGAAACCTCATAACGACAAAAAAAACACAACAATTACCACTTTTTTTTCTTTCTACAAATTTCAAGACATAATTGACAGTCACGAGTAAAAATTCAGAGTATAAAATGACCTGACGCGTCAACAGTCCTTGATCAACGAATCAATTAAAAAGATCCAAATTATCCTATGAGACGAAAGCGCAAGCCGCAAAAAGGAAAGATAATGCGCAAGCAAAAAATAGATCGATCGACATTCGCACGGTCATAAATAAATTTAAAAGAAAAATCTCTTTACAATATGTGTACATATATATGTATATATATATATATATATATACACAAATATATATATATATATAAACGAAATATCCCATGAGCATCTGTCCACAGAGTTCATCACGGCACGGCAAAGAGGCTCATCTTGGATTGGACACAATCCGGCACAGGATATTTTATCACCCGGATGGATAACGACAAAAATACGAGAAACAGAGACTCACAGCGAACAAAGATCGTCTATTTAGAGAGGAAGAGAGTGACGAGTCTGCTGGAAAAGAATGGATGACGGGTTTTGGATTTTTGGGAGATGCTTCGGAAGGGTATATGGACAAGGACTGGGGAGGGGGGGGGGAGAACACGTGATCAAAAAATTTAAGAACATGGAATCATGGCAGCGATAGGAATGATTTCTTGTGTTTTCTTTTTCTTTCTTTCTTTGTTCTCGATGATCATCGAGGAAGACGCGAAACGTTTCTCTTACCAGGATTCGCATAAAACATTAGCCACGTTTCGTGGGGTGAGGGGTTAAGAGGCGGGGAGGGGGAGGGGGGTCGTCGAGATCAAGGATGGGTATATATATTCCAGAAGAACTTGTGTATTGGGGTGAGTAGGTAAATATGTAGGGGGGGCGATTGGGGGGTTGGCGGTCGCTTTGGAGATTAAAATTAAGGACGTAAAACTGTTCGTTTCTGAATCGTTAAAGTTTTGGTCTCGCGGGACACACGAATCGGTGTCGTGGAAAGGGGGGGGGGGGGGGTGAAAAAAAATTATTGCATGAAATATTCTGGGTGATCTGAATCCTTCTCAAACCTCTTGGCCTCCTCTTGCATGCTCTCCTTGATCTTGAGGATGGCTGCTGACTCGGTCTGATCCTGCGAACCAACCAACACCAGGCCGGTTACACGTAAGGTTAGGCAAACCCGGGAGGGATACCTTACCAAGTATGCGCACAGCGTTCCACCAAGATCCGTTTGGCCCGAACGAACAATTCGACAAGAATTCGAGTGACGAGTGAAACAATAATATTGGGGACAGAAGGAAAGAGAAAAAAAAATAACGATAGAGAGACAAATGGAAAATAATTATGAAAACAAAAAAATGTCGAGAAATAAACAAAGAGACAAAAATGAAAGAAAAAAAAAAGAAGTCGGATAAAAATTTCATTCAAAAATATCGAGGCGGTAAACGTTGAGAGTCGTGCGTATGTGTTTTTCGTGTGTAATTTAAAAAAAATATATATATATACATATACACATATATGCGAAACGCGTCTGGCGCGCCAATTGGTGGTGTGTGCATTTGAATGCGTGTTCTCTCTCTCTCTCTCTTTTTTTTCTCTTTTATATTATCTTCCTTCCTCTTTTTTTCTTTTCTCTTTTGCTCAATACATTAGGGCTCCACGCGATCTCGGGGAATATTGCTGTCCGGCATACGCGTAGCGCAGTGCGGTGGTGCGTTGGTGGGGCTAGGCTCGAGACAAGCTGGTACGAAGAATAAGGAGTTTTCTTGGGAAGTGTTTTTTATTTTTTTTTTTTAGGGTGCTCTGACCCACAACACATGGACGTTAGTTTTGATAGTGAAATTCCAAAGAGAAAAAAAAAAGATCAGAACGAGAGAAGCGTATACGTAACCAAGAATCGACTTCTCTCGTATCTTTTAATTTTTTTTGTCTTCTTCAATCTTTACAAGATACAGCTAGCAATCTCACCTACCCCCAAGACGCACAACCTCACCGCGATCGGGCCGCCCCCATTTTTTTTTCCGCTCTCACTAGCCGCTTTCGAGTTTTCGCCAAGTCGTAAAAGTAATCTACCTCGCATTTTTGCTTTTTCACGCATCCATGTGCTACAGGTCAGTACAGGCTAGTACTATATGGCTACCAACATTTGTTACACGAATATTACGGATCCTGTGTTTCACGCCGAGACTGGATTACGGTAAAAAAAAGTTTCCAAAAAAAAGTTCGAAAAAAAAAAGAAAGAAAATTTGACTCCAAGACCTGGGTAACGTGTGAGAGTTGGAAGAGGGGATGCGGGGGGCATGGAAGAGGGGGAATAAAATGTACGTGACGAACAGTGGAGAACGTGAATTTTTCTACGAGACATTTGGACCCATTCTCTCTCTCTTTCTCTCGCGCGCTCTCTCTCTCTCTCTCTCTCTCTCTCTCTCTCTCTCTCTCTCTCTCTCTCTCTCTCTCTCTCTCTCTCTC